>OVBI01000091.1:0-165361 GCA_900406495.1 Sisymbrium altissimum
AATTTTAATAAAAATACCTATTTTTGGTTACCAAAATCATAATATTGACTTTTAAAATGACACCAAAAAATTCCGGAATGTATCACACATGTCAAATGATGTCGTCCAAGTGTTAGTATTATTCAAAGGCGTTTAATTTCAATAGAAAATACTTATTTTTGGTCAACAAAATCATAATATTGACTTACTGACATAAATTTTTTTTAAAGGCTTTAAATATAATGACACAAAAAAATTTCCGGACTATATCACACATGTCAGATGATGTCGTCCAAGTGTTAGTATTGTTTAGAAGCGTTTAATTTCAATAAAAAANAACAAAATCACACATATCAAATGATGTAATAAAAGTGTTAGTATTTTTTAAAGGCGTTTAGTTTTAATAAAAAAATACCTATTTTTTGTTACCAAAATCATAAGACTGACTTGTCAAATGACACAAAAAATTTCCTGAATGTATCACACATGTCAAATGATGTCGTCCAAGTGTTAGTATTATTCAGAGGTGTTTAATTTCAATAGAAAATACTTATTTTTGGTCACCAAAATCATAATATTGACTTACTGACATAAATTTTTTTTAAAGGCTTTAAATATAATGACACAAAAAAATTTCCGAAATATATCACACATGTCAGATGATGTCGTCCAAGTGTTAGTATTGTTTAGAAGCGTTTAATTTCAATAAAAAAATAATTATTTTTGGTCAACAAAATCACACATATCAAATGATGTAATAAAAGTGTTAGTATTTTTTAAAAGAGATTAATTTTAATAAAAAAATACCTATTTTTGGTTACCAAAATCATAATATTGACTTGTTAAATGACACAAAAAATTTTCTGAATGTATCACACATGTCAAATGATGTCGTCCAAGTGTTAGTATTATTCAGAGGCGTTTAATTTCAATAGAAAATACTTATTTTTAGACACCAAAATCATAATATTGACTTACTAACATAATTTTTTTTTAAATGCTTTAAATATAATGACACAAAAAAATTTCTGGAATATATCACACATGTCAGATGATGTGGTCCAAGTGTTAGTATTGTTTAGAAGCGTTTAATTTCAATAAAAAAATACTTATTTTTGGTCAACAAAATCACACATATCAAATGATGTAATAAAAGTGTTAGTATTTTTTAAAAACCTTTAATTTTAATAAAAATACCTATTTTTGGTTACCAAAATCATAATATTGACTTGTCAAATGACACAAAAATTTCCTGAATGTATCACACATGTCAAATGATGTCGTCCAAGTGTTAGTATTATTCAGAGGCGTTTAATTTCAATAGAAAATACTTATTTTTGGTCACCAAAATCATAATATTGACTCACTGACATAAATGTTTTTTAAAGGCTTTAAATATAATGACACAAAAAAATTTCCGGAATATATCACACATGTCAGATGATGTCGTCCAAGTGTTAGTATTGTTTAGAAGCGTTTAATTTCAATAAAAAAATACTTATTTTTGGTCAACAAAATCATAATATTGACTTACTAGCATAGGATTTAACATGTTTATTTAAGTCAGTTTTTAGAATATATTTGATTTAAAAGTGACGAGAAAACTATGATATGCTAACATTTAATTCTATATCTTTGTAAATTTTTGAAATTTAAAATGTTTAATATCATTACTTTTTATATTTAATTACATGGCAATAATAGTATATGTTTGACCACAAAAAAAGCAATAAAAGTATACAAGAAATGTATTAATTGAGTTCTAATCACATTTAACAATAGAGAACTAATAATTGGAGTAATAAAAATTAATTTAGAACCTCTTTACTTCCAATTATACTATATACAAAAAAATTTAAATTTAGTCATATAAACATCTCTAATTCTCTTTTTTTTTTTGTCAGCATACATCTCTAATTCTCTATACTTAATTTGTACCTACTTCTCTTTAGTGTTGGAAACTGGAAAAGATATAGTAAAAATTACATGGATGTTAAAGTCATCAGCCAAAGTCGATGAAGATGCTGCCTTCAAGACCATCGAAGTCAAGCTTTGTTATGCACCAATCAGCCAAGTTGATAGACCGTGGCGCAAGACACATAACGAACTTTTTAAGGACAGAAGCTGCCCTCACAAAATTGTGTCCAAGCCCTATGACAAGATTCCTCAATCACTCAACTGGACCATCGAACGCGATATCCCCACTGGAACTTACTTTGTACGCGTCTACGGTATTGATTTAAATGGCCACGAAGTAGCATACGGACAGAGCTCAGATGCAGAAAAAATGACCAATCTCTTTAGCGTTCAGGGCATTAGTGGTCATCACACGTCACTCGATATAGCATCCATATGCTTCAGTATATTTTCCCTTGTTTCTCTGTTAGTTTTCTTTGTCAAGGAGAAGAAGAAAGCCAAATTACAACAAAGGAAGTGACTTCATTAACTCTGGGATCTTTGTTAAGTCGAATAAGAAAGCTTTGATTATATGAATGATCGTTGTTTTTTTCTCTCTGTTGTGTTAAGAATTATGTTGTTGTTGTTTTTTTTTTTTTTACCATTTGTCATGAATGTTTTGTTATCGAGTTTAAGTTAAATCAAATTATTCAGTTTAGACAATTTTCTTTTGATAACCTAGGTATCCAAACCCTTACGAGACCCGACTAATTCTTAGAAATTCACTAAAACACTAATTTATATCGTGGTGGCTAAGATCCGAACCCATAACCTAATGAAAAGGTAATATTGTTTTTTTTATCAGTGAGCCAAAATACTTGATTTTCAGTATAGATTTTTCCTATAAAAATCAAAAAGTGGTTTTATACATAAAATTTGGTTAAAATGAGCTGAAGATATTATTAAATTTCTCAACACTAGAACTACGGGGGAAATGTTATAAATCTGATTAACAGGCCCGTCTCAAATTTTAGATGGACCCTGTACATATTTAAAAAAATTTCTAAGATGTAGGGTGTTAAATTATCAATTTTGAAAATTTGGACCCTTTCTGTAGAAAAAATAAAAATTTAGGACCCCAAAATATAAAGAAAAACTGATAAAAAAAAAAGGCCATGTACATTTGCACTGTTGACACATGCCTAAAGCCCGGCCTGCTGATTAATTAATAAATAACTAAATAAAATAGCATATAAGATAAAATTTAAGATAATTTGAGGATTAGCAAATACTAAGTTCTCAGATAAATTCATTACATTATGTATTTAGATAAAGAAATTTTTCATATTTTGAACGATAACTAAAAATCTATGTCATTCAATTTTAAATTTGTTTAGAGTTTGCATATATAACCTTCATTCTGCTTGTACATAATGAAAAAGGGGAAACAAACGTCAAAAAGAAATACAAATCATTTCATTTTTATAGTCGAATGGCTTGAGTCATGAGCACGTGTATGCGTATAGCCATGAACAAAAGACAAACATGTAAAAGTAGTAAATTTTTTTCGGAACAATTTAGCCACTGTAAAAAAAAGTCATTACCATTTACTCGAACAACATTTGGTGTCAAAGTCACTGTTTTCCATATTATTCTGGTAATTTCTACTGTTACTTTTTACAATTTCCGTAACAAAAAAAAAAGATCAATAAAAAGAAATGAAAAATCCCGCCTATTCCCGGGAGAAAGGGAAAAATCTGAAAATTGAAAAATAGAAAAAACCTTTTCTCGGCCTTCGTGTTTCCACCAAATCGAGAAGACGATGAGCACTCCCATGGAGATTGCCGAGCAAAACCCTATGGTGGAGGATACGATTCTTCCTCCTCCTGCTGCGATGGAGGTCTCTCACCAAAATAGCAGTGAAGAAGCAAAGAGTATCCCTGAGCAATTAGGCGTCGCAGAGCCACTCGCTGCAACAGATCCTCCTCCTCCGCCTCCTTCTCCATCTCCTCCTTGCCTCCACCAGAACAAATTCCTCGTCTCTGGTACAATCAATTCTCCTTCCATTCGTTTCGTTGTGTTTAGCTGCTCGATTCGATTTACATGACTTCAATTTGTGTTTCTTCGAAATCCTAGTGGAGGTCTGCTTAAAGCCTTCAAGCACGGCTCGTCTAGAGGACGTCCAGCGAGCTGTAGAGCGGTTTGTAGATATACATTTTCTCGTTCGTTTGCCGTTACTGTGTTTTCTTTTTTTTTTTGAGATAGTTTTGTGTTTTGCTTTAGGATGCTGGAAAATAGGAGTATGAGCTATGTAGATGGGCTTGTTTTGATTCCTGCAAACGACTTGTTCCTTGTTGAAAATGTGCAAAGAATATGCATTTGTGATACAGGTACTACTTGCTCGTTTCAAGATTCGAATCCATTTTCTGCCAAACTTCTATAAGAGAAAAGGCTGATTGTAACTGTTGTTTTTTTGATTTTGTACACTAGAGGAGTGGGTGAAAAATAATGATGTTCTCTTGTTCTGGCAAGTCAAGCCAATTGTTCACGCCTTTCAGGTAAATGCAAACTTGATTTAAGTTGAATCACGCAGTGAATTTGATTTAAGTTGCCATCTTCTATATGAGTTGATTATAATTTACATCCAGCTAACTGAGGAAGGACCGTGTGAGGATTTGGGCGCAGATGGACAACCTTCTAGCTTCAATGAATGGATTCTACCCGCAAAGGAGTTTGATGGCTTATGGGAAAGGTGTGTCAGGGATATATGGTCTTGACCTGGTTATAAACCAAATAATGCCTCTGATGCAATTTACTCAGTGATCTGGATGGGTTTTTTATTTGTGATGTGTAGCTTGATATATGAATCTGGACTTAAGCAACGGTTACTACGTTACGCTGCAAGTGCGCTGCTGTTCACGCAGAAGGGTGTAAATCCGAATCTCGTGTCATGGAACAGGTGAGGGATATTGGTACTGTTTTTCAGTACGTGCTATATAACTACAACGTGAGATTGTTATGAGAAACTTCAGATTACTGAGTTGCTTAGCAAGCGGAATTTCTTTCATGGCGTTTTCTTGTTCTTTAGTTTCTATATCTGATGTTTTATCTTCTGCAGGATTATTCTTTTGCACGGACCACCAGGGACTGGCAAAACATCTCTTTGCAAAGCGTTGGCTCAAAAGCTTTCAATTCGGTGCAACTCCAGGTCCTCTTCTGGACAGAAAATGTCTTTCTGTCAGAACATACCAACATTCTATATTGACTGCATTATCTCGACTATCTTTCTATTTTGATTTTGGTGTATGTTTGCTTCATCAGATATCCACATTGCCAATTGATTGAAGTCAATGCTCACTCTCTATTCAGTAAATGGTTCTCTGAAAGTGGCAAGCTGGTATGACACATAATTGTTCTTTCTTTAATTCTTGTCTTAGTTTTCCCTTTAGCATGCGTTGAAGACAGTAGGTTTGTTCAATAATCTGGCGTTGAACTCATAGATTAGATTTGTAGCTACCTTGTAGTTTGTTCAACTCAGATTAATCAAGCTACCACTTACCACTGCCAGCTGCCCTCCCAAGGAAAATTGCATAATCTACTCTACTCATTGATCACTGACAGTGAATTTCAATATTCAATCTACTTATTTACTGGTCACAGCCAGTGCATTTCTACCATGTCATTGTAGGCTGACTTGGGAATCTTATTTCATGTCTAGTAGTCATAAACTTCAACAATCAAATATATCTTTGAAGATAAGTTCCATTGGAATATCCTTTTATTCTCACAATGTTTGCTAATTTCATAATATAGGTGGCCAAGCTTTTCCAGAAGATCCAAGAGATGGTGGAAGAAGATAACAATCTAGTATTTGTTTTGATCGGTGAGTTATGAAATTTCTTTCATAGCTTTTTATAGTTGTAGTCTAGTTTCTCCCATTTGGCCTGAGTTGTTTTGCCTGCAGATGAAGTTGAAAGTCTTGCTGCTGCACGAAAAGCTGCACTGTCTGGCTCAGAGCCTTCAGATTCTATCAGGGTACTCCAACTAGCTTTTACACTTCATAGACAGCTAGACTTTGCGAAGGAATCAATTTTTAATCCGCAAAGACCAAACCTCACTGTGTTTGTCACAGGTTGTGAATGCACTACTTACACAAATGGACAAACTGAAATCAGCACCGAATGTGATAATCCTTACGACATCAAATATAACTACTGCTATTGGTAAGCTGGTGGCTTTATTTGATTCTATCCTAGTCTCATGTTTTTTTTTTCTACCATATATACTTATTCGTCTGCATGATAATCAACATTGAGTTCGCAACAAAGATATGACTTCACCTTGCTATTTATCTTAATGTTTTACATTCTCATTTCAAGGTCACTGAAATTGTGTACCCCGTTCAGATTTTGTGAGATTTCACACATCGATATTCTTGTTCCAGATGTTGCCTTCGTGGATCGAGCTGACATAAAAGCTTATGTTGGCCCTCCAACTCTTCATGTTCGTTATGAAATATTAAGGTCTTGTGTTGAGGAATTAATAAGTAGAGGGATCATATCAAGTTTCCAGGTACTATACAAGATCGCCCATACTTTTCCGTTAATTCCACTGAAGGAGCAATTATATCTTACAAGCTCCATAAAATCCTTGGTATAGGGCTGTGATGGACTCTCTATTCCAAGCTTTTCAAGTTTAAAAGAAAAGGTGAATGCAACTGAGCTTCATGATACAGATACAGTTCCCTGGTTCTGTAAACAATTGATCGAAGCTGCAAAATCGTGTGAGGTCAGACTTTGGGAATACTTTTGTACTGATTCTAGAGAAGTGGCAATACAGCTGAGAGTATTCTCTGAAAGAAAAAATAGATTATGAATTTGGATCAACTTTTTTGTTGCAGGGTTTAAGTGGGAGATCTCTGAGGAAGCTTCCGTTTTTAGCACACGCAGCACTTGCAGATCCACACAGTCGTGATCCAAGTAATTTCTTGTGTACAATGATAGAGACAGCTAAGAGGGAAAAGTCTGAACAGCCTGAATGACCCATTTTTTGTGAGGTCATAAACAAATGTAACAATGGAGAGTGTTATGATAATTAATTATTGGTTCTGCATTTTTTTTTTTCTTTCAAGTTGTTTCAACCCTTCTCATACATAAATAAGATAATGTAGTGTAATGTTTGTCAAAGTCATCTGAAAATCTAAAGGCTAGGAAAAAAACAAGGCATTGGAAAAATAATAGAGGAATAAATAGAAAAGGATGAGACAGAAGTTAGTAGATTCGGACAAGAAACTTAAGGCTGACATTTAACCTTACATAATATTAGCTTGGATCCCCAAAGGTCCCCCAAATGGAGAAGAAAACAGATGAGGAAGAAACGAGAGGCTAACGATGAAAACGAAGAACAAGAGAAGAAGAAGAGAGTAGAGCTGATGAAAGCAGCCGCACAGGCTTGGCTCAGCCACTCCCAAACCTCGAAAAGCACCGTTTTGGAGTTCGAGGCGCGAAGAAAGCATGCTTTTGTCAAAGGTAAGCCATCACGTTTCAAAATGGAGGCCCTGTCAAGTACAAAGAAGCATCGTCATCCCTCGTTTTTGGACTGGGAATATGGACAGTCGCTGTGGGATCCGTACGAGATTCTTTCCGTCTCCAAGAAATTGGAACGCGCACTCACGTTAGAAGAGCATACTTTCTCTGCGGATAATGCCATCAAGAAGAAGAATAGGGACAGCAGAAATAGCCTTAGAAGTTTGTTTAGTCGTTCGTCTTCGAGGAGATTTTAAACAAACTCATGTGCTATTTACTCCTTCAAACTTCTATATTTTAGGAAGAAAGTGAATTCAATATGAGTGTCTTCTTCAATTGGGCGCCTAGCTGCCCAACACATAGCTTTGAGTAGTGTGCAGCAAAAGGAACCGGATTGGTCCCTTTTTTTCGTTCACCCTCCTCAAAATTTAGTTTGTAGTGGAACGAGTAGAAATAAACAAAGTTTTGTCCATTGTAAAACAAATTCAAGAAATAACACATGCTAGTGGACTATATAATCCGCGTCGCGCATTCAAAGCCCGAGTTGTAGTTTCGGTTTAATTATAATGCTGACCTTTATTGAAGATAAGGGGTTGCAGATGATGATTGCTTTTGAATTGTATAATTGACCAAAATGTAAATTAACTAAATTGTTTCAAGGAAAGCTCATCTCGCAAACTTAGATGGAACTAAACTCAGCTGAGAAATTGAGACCTTATTTCCGCATAATTAATCTGCCAGAGCATAGGATAAATCGAGATAAGAGGAAGCAAAGCATAAAGTTCTATATTTATTTCGAACGGTACCAACATCATCCATCCAACACAGTAAAAAGCAACACACCAAGTAGGTCGCATACACCAAACCACATTACATAATCAGGTTTTTTTTTATTTATAAATACATAAATTATTCAGATAGAGAGAGATTCCAGAATCAAAAGCCACTTTTAAGCCTCCTTCTCGCCAGTGAGGAGATCCATCACCACGCCTTTAATGCTTCCATTGTTCTTCTTCAACAGCCTCTTGTTCGTCACATCATCACAGAAACCCTGCAAAAATTATAACATTGTCAACATCCCTCTCTCAATCTGGTGTTCAAATCTTAGATTACAAAGTGCACACGCTTACCATTTCCTGAAGCTCCTCCAAGATAGGATCCCACTCGCTAACTCCACAAAGAGCGTCAACAGACTGCTCCAAGTTGTACTCGTTGTCCCTCAGGATCTCCTTGTTCAAATCAATCTCTTTGAAACCCATTTCCTCGAGCTCCTTGAGCATGGTTATCTCGACGTCGTTCTTCTCAATATCCTCTTGAAGAGGAACTGGGACGTTCTTTGTAGATGAAGAACCACCACCCAAGGCCTCAACAGTAGGCATATTTGGGAACTCGATTATGTTGAATGATGAAGAAGATGAAGACGGAGTAAGAGTGTTAGGAATAGCAGGCTCAACTTCACCACCAACCAGCAGGTCATCTTTTTCCGGGATCTGTGATCCAACAGCTTCTCGCTCGAGATCAGCACCTTTCACTGCCCCAGGACTAACACTGGAGCTGCCAGGTTGAGCTGGCTCGTGATTCACATTGATTCCTGTAAATTCTCTTGAAAAATTTTCATCAGGGGAGGCATTCAAGTTCAGTCCATGAAACTCATTCACAATAGAGCCCTTCAAGGATGCATCAACCTGACCACGCAACCAAAAAAAGAAGGTGTCATAGACATTTTGATAGAAAGAGAAAGATTCAAGGAAAAGAGTAGCAAAGATCTAGTAAGTACATGTATCAACACCCAAACACGTTGCCCAAACTTAGCACCATTAGAGGAAGCCATCCTCCAATAGGAAATGTAACGGCCAGGTGACTCTGGTGCAACAAATTCAACTTTCACGTCAAGCTCACTGTTGATAGGCACACCCTCCGCTGGAATCTGCAATGACACCAATAAACACTAGTGTTATATACAGATACATACTAATATCACTTTGTGCAAAGAAGAAGCTTACTCAAACCACTGAAAGTTATTCAAACAACATAATTGATCTGTAAGTGGGACTTAAGGGTAGGAATCGAACAAAAGAATTAGCAAAACTAAGGATATAGTTTCTAACCTGTAAATCAACTGACAATGAGTTGCTGAATTTGTCCCCACCGATCCAGACGATCTGCGTGCCAAGCGGCCACACCAGCGAACCATTGTTCCTCATTTTCCAAATCTTAGTGAATCGAGCAGATGGAGAAACAACTGTTCCATCAAGTACATTCACATCAAGGACAAAGCGACTGTCTAGTTTAGGCCGAGTACACCTGAACTGTAAACCTCCATGGTGTGGTCGCGGCACATGGCCCAACCAGGGATTTGTAAACTACATGAAAAAAACGAAGGTAAGATTTCCGTATAGCTATACAATCGAAGGAGATGGCATAGAAAAAAAAGGGAATCTTAAAGATAGAAGAAGAGCAATACTGGGGTAAAGGGATGATGAATATGTTGAACTGAGACGGGCTTATCCATTCTTGTGTAATCCCTTTCATTACCCATCACCGAAAAGCAGATGGTGCAGAGATCATAGTCTTCTTTGCTGCAAAATGTGAAACAAATAAGCAAATAAATTCTAAGATATCTATAGTTTCTACACGTGCAAGTAAAATATCTCCTTACACTTTAGACTTGAATCTAGGCCCAGTTATTGGAAGAACTCCACATCCATCACAACGGATGCCCTTATGGAAGACACCCAGCGAGGTCCAGTAATCACAATTGTTGCTCTTTTTGGAGTGAGACATACGACGAGCTTGCTTGATGAGGCTCGTTGAATTTGGACTGGGCTCATTCAAGGTACTGCCACTGAAGGGACACTCGTTGAAACTAGTACCAAGTCCACAGGAGGTTGGTACATGACCAGAAGTCTTTAAATCAGCAAAGCCAGTAGGTTCATTCGTATTAGCAGGTTTTTTCCCGGTCTGGGTCTTATTTGACATGTCCTTCTTTTCAACAGCGGGGGAAGGACCCGAAGAACCAGGCTTAGTAACTGGTGAGCAAGGACTAACATCCTGAGTTGAGAGTTTCCCTAGCTTGGAGATGCAATCAAAGAGCTCACCAACCACAGGGCTAGAAGACGCTGCTTTAGATGTAAGGTCGATATACACCTTGGATATGGTATCACGCATCGGGTTAGGTACAGCCATCATAACATCATTTATACCCTTCTGGATTTTGGAAACCGGGTTTGGGGTATCAGGCATGCCCGAAGCTGATGAACTCGCACTACTTTCCGGAGCAACAGAGTTAGCGGGCACACCAGTGTTGGACTGCACATTAATCTTCAAGAACTTAAGGCGCTGATTGGTGACATCAAAGAGGTCATTGTCATCAACGAGGGCCACCACATCCCCATCTTCATCAGAGTAAGTCAGAGAGAATTCAGCACCAAGAGGGAGGTTAAACAGATCAGCGATCTTTCCCCTAAGAGCAGCCATGTCAAGATCAAGCTGTCCATTAGCCTTGAAAGGCACCCTGAAGCGTCTAAGCACACCTCCATAGCTCACCTGCAATGATCAAAAAACCAAAAATATCTCACTTGATTGAATTATAGAAACATAGTGGTGGCATATTGGTCAAATATTCAGACAAAACTTGTCAAAGAAACAAAATTGAAACAACAAAACAAGTTCAAACCAACTTATGATTTTGGATACGACAAAATCTATTTTATAAAAATAAAATCTTTAACAATAAGTCTCCTCAACTAGAACAAAACACAACATAGACATACGAGAATCGACACGATCGTCCCAAAAAACCAAGAATCACTAACAGCTACCACTACAAAACTGAGGATCAAGAAAAAAAAGAACTTCACATTGAAAAAAAAGAAAGAAACGATTTTTAACCTTGACGACGAGTGCAGTAGTGGAATCCATCGGTCACGGGTTAAGATTAGGGACGAAAACCCTAATTGACGATTGGAGTATGGAGAGAGAGAGAGGTGATGAAGAGAGTTAAAAGAGAGAGAATCTGGAAACGGAAAGATTTATCCTTTAAGCGTACCCGTAATCCGCTTATACCGTGAACAACCCAAAAATATAGACGGTCGCTGTTTATATATATAATCCGACGGACGATGCTTTATTTTCCTCATTATTTTAATTATTCATTTAATTATGTTTTTTGACTTACCCTACAAGATATTGACTTTTCTGCTTGTTGGCTTTTTCACAAAGACAACCAAAACCACCAACGCTAAGTAATGCCACCCTAACAAAAAATCTATGAGAATAATAGTAACATTGGAAGAAGATTAATAGACCTAACCCAACTAGATATTGTTATATTTAATGATTTCATATTGTGATATTTAAAAGACTATATTTTGTGATATTTAATCATTTTTCATTTATTTAATCATTTTGTAGAATGTTATTGTTGGAATATTGTACCGTAGTGGTATCTATATATATGTTAAATTTATTGATGAACATATGTAATTACTTACAAAAGATGAAGAAAATAATAATAATAATTTGAATGATACGAGAAATATTCTAATATGTTAGTGACATAATAACTCGGCCTCAAACCATCTTCTCAGTCAGTGTGGTGGACTTGGTTATGTATTCCTTCCATATCTAGTAGATTGTTGTTTGAAATGCCTAACCTTATACGAATGAAATCAAGCATATCAAACCTATATGAGTGGTTCAGTGTTGTTGAGTCACTGACCAATCCGGATTGACATCAACTCCACCACCTATATTTAGCCAGACAGTAAACATATAAGGGCACCCAAAAAAGAAAGGGTCCATATATTCATCTAAAACTCACTATAGAACAAATAAGGCTGAGTAACACCCCTTTATACCGTCATTCTGGCACTAGTCGAAAATCTGTCCTTCACAGCTAACTAAGCAAAAATGGAGAAACGGACTACAGCTTGTGTGAACCAAATGACTCTACTCCATAGCTGTTTGGTTCGAGTAGGCCTAATCTATTCCCATGTTTTTGCTCCAGAGAAGCAAGCCTTGTATTCATCATTTGACTGCGGCACATCATTACTAGCTTCAGAGTTAGGTAACGGTGTGGATTGAATGAGTGTCATCACTTGTTGAAGCCGTGGGTCTCGACACCTGCGAATCGCCAAGCCGAGGAGGTTATAACATCAGAAACTTTGGCTGAACGCATGACACCAAATTGTCTTGTACCAATCTCTCCTGTCAAATTTTCAATTGAAAAACCAGTTGTCAGACCAGAAAAAGAAAAAGTTTTTCTTCTTTAATGTTTTTCGTATCTTTTTACTATTTAGTAACCGTTTACTATCCTTCAAAACGATTAAAATCGATGATGAATAAGAAAACATAAATACAGAAGGCGTATTCAAATTATGCCGGATCTCGAAGAAGAGATCCGCAGCGTAGTCAACCATTATTTGAACGAATCAGTGTCAGAGTCGTAAAACTTAGTGATTATCACGCCTAAAAAAGACTCAAAAGATGGCGATGCGAACAAGTTATAGGATGGCAGAATTTAAGATACAGAGTTGTCTAGGCTTCTAAGAAGAAAAAAAAAAACTGAATCAAAGTAGGTCATGTTAGATAGATGGTTTCCCCACACTCTGAGAACAAAGGAAAAACAAGCAACAGAGCAAAGGCTTAACAAAACAGGTCAGTCCAACTGCCAGCAAATGTAATACAAAAGGCTAAAAGTTGAGATGCATATTCAAATGAGTGACTGAAATACATAAAACCCTTAGAGCAAAGACTTTGTTATCTGCCAAATACGTCCTCAGATGCTATTCCTTCGGCAAGCACCCTGCCTACGAAATAGCTTCCTCAATGGCCATATCTCAAAATGCAACAAGCCTCAGCAACGCAGCTCTTAACTAACTAATCACACAGAGGCCAATCTTTAGTTTCTCTCATCAGATAATTCATGAAAGGTGTTTCTCCCAGCACTACCCCTTTGCTGTTGGTACGACTTTTGTCCACCATGCCTTTGATGGCCCTGTCCCTTCTCCCTGTATCTTGGACCTTCAGTCTGAGAACCGTCTTTCACTTGTTCTCCGTCGTAAGCATGTGACCCAACAGGCTTGTATTCGTAATGCATATTTTGCTTCTGTCTATCTCTGTTTGAAGGTGGCCTCTGATGGTGATGATGCATATTCTCTTGCACCGATAAACCCCAACCTCCGTGTGACTCCTGCCCTCTTCCAAACCGTCGATTCTGGCCAGTGTTCTTTTGGAACATACTATTCGGATTATGCTCACCCTGGACCTCCTTATTGGTAGATCGGTTTTGAGACTGGGCTGGTGTATCAGCTGATGTCATTTTCTGTTCTGGTGTAAACCCCTGATGTTCGTATCCAGCAACGTCCCTTTTCTGAGATACATAAGTTTTGTCCCTCGAATATTCACGAGCACCAGATTTACCTGCCCTATTAACATTAGGGGCCACAGCTGTGTGAGACACATGATCCCCAGGGCCACGACTTTCTTTCGAAGCAACAGGCAGATCTGCTTGACCTAACCCATGGCCAGACTGCTGCATATGAGCCTTACTGGAATCTCTCTTATTCGCCTTTTTAGAGTCCCCATAGTTACCCCTGGAAGCATGCTGCTTACCGTGAATGCTCATTCCCTGATCTTTTCCAACAGCAACGGTTCGAGGAGCACTTGCTTCCATTTCTTCAGCTGCAGAGTAATGCGTCTCAGGAGTCATATACCAGCCATCGTTCCATCCATCAGCATTGCATGTGGTTTGATCCTTAGAAGAGCCTATAGCAATTTGTTCAGTTTGATTACTTGTGTGATAGTTCACTGTTCCTCGACTGGGTTGGTTTGAGGTTACAAATTGTCCATCCTCCACAGCTTTAGTAGATGCTGCAGAACCTCGCTGGTGCCATGATCCATGATCTCTACCATGCTTGCCCCCCTGCCTACCGTTCCCATGTCTTGACTTTAAAGGAGACCCAGATTTCCCCACAGTTGAACCAGGAGGTTGGAGAATACCTGTACCTCCAGCTCCATAATTTTCTTTCTGCAAAACATTCTCCGTCATTTCTGGGGCAGCGGTTATTGGATTTTTACTGACAATTTGCTCAGCTATTTCCTTTACTATGGGCTTCGCTACGTATCTCTCCATCTCCATTCTTTTGCTTTTAGAACTAGCCTGCCCTTGATGCAGATTCTTCGAAGAGGTGCTAAACTCAGGAGCAGTATTCTGACTCCCTACACCTGTGGAGATATCAGCTTTCGGAGCCCAAATAACAGTACTGCCACCAGGAAATTTCTCTGCAGGCTTAGTTACCGGTGAGTTTCTTGGAGTCCTACGCAAATGTTGAGATTTCCAGTTGTTTTTTGCTCTGCTTTGGGACTCTTCATTCGTGGAGGCACTGATTTGGTCAGACGAATTACCGGACACTTTAATATCCAAGCTTGGGACTGAATCGGACCCCAACTCCATTTCTGCTGCCCTTGCCCTACCTGTCTCAATTGACTCATCACCCGATTTAGTTTCTTTCGCAACGGCAGCTCTTGTCGTGTTCATTGCTGTTGTCTCTTCAACCTTGTGCTTTTTCTTACCATTCCTGTTATTTTTTCTTTTCGTGAAAGTTGACTCAGTTGAAACGCTTGACGTTGCTGGCAAGCCTGAGTTATGACTTATTACGCCTTCGCTTGACACCTCAGGAGATGGAACAACGTCGAAGACCTCTGTAGTAGCTTCAGAGAAAGAGTTCCCTGCCATTTTTTTCTCAAATACGATATTTTGCTTCTGCTTATAACCCAAGCGCTTCTGTTTTGAGGCAGCGCCATCGCGGTGACGTGGAAGATTATCCTGCTGAGTAGGGCCCACATTATTTGCATATTCAGTTGAATTCATACCGTCGTGCATCGAGGTTTTTCCTGATTCTCCAGTAGATTCTATAGACTTTGCAGCCATACGTGCAGGTGAAAGAGACCGAGGAACTTCTGGCATGTCAGGGACGGAAGCATTAGATGCAGCTTCCAAGTTTTTGGCTGAACCCTCCTCAGCTACTTGAGAACGTCTATTCAACTCTTCCAGTTTTGCAAGAGCCTTAGCCCGCTGATCTCTTGCTCTTTCTTCCTCCTCTTTCTGCCTCTGTTGAGCACGCTGCCTTGCTAACTCTCTCATCGTAGTACGCTTAAGAGAACATGTCAAACACTCAGTAAAACCAAAACAAGGATGACAAAAACAACAAAAACAACAAAAACAAGTAATACAATGACAATCACATGAACTAGTTTATACCTGGTTGTCGTTTGGGTCTACAGATATTCCAAACCCAGGCTTCCCAATGGAATCAGTATCCAAAGAGTCACCTACATTTACCTCAGCAAAGCTATCTGAGTTTGGAGCTAAAGTTGCAGGGGAGGAGCCTGACATAACAGTTGTCTTCCGCCAACCATCATTGCCTTCACTGTTCACTCTTTGTTTGGTTTGATGATCTGCTCTGCCTTGAGTCTGTTGAGTCGATCTCCTGTAGGTACTAACATCAAAATTTTCCCAACATAAAGAGTAGCATAGCTGGCCGAAACGCTATCGAAAAAATGATAACTGACCTGGATATGGAAGATTCACTAGTAGCTGCCAGCTCAACGTTTTTGTTGGTTGCAGGATCACCTTGTTTATAGTGTAATGAGTTCGTACTGTCACTTGCATGACCAGTTCGAGGCATTCTTGCTGAAACTTTATTTACAGAGTTCCCAGAATAGACTGCACGTGTTTTGCTTTCCTGCTGATCTCTATTGACGACAGATGAAGCATTTTGCCAACCATCATTCGTTCTAGTTTTTGCATTTAATCCCTCTATTTTCTGAATCAAACTGGGATCTTCAGGGGCAGCCTTTTCTGCCTTAATTGGTGGTACCTCACCACTTGCCTCATTGCTGATTTCTCTCCTGTTGTTTTTGGAAGTTTGCATCTGTTGAGCTACTTTCTCTGGATTCGGGAGCCTATTTCCTAGAAATTCTTCCCGCTTTGCTTCATCTTCCCCAAGCCTCCCATCTTGGGGCTTTAAGAGAACCTTGTATTGCCTTTGTCTTTCTTGAGGATGCGATGGCTCTTTCTGTTCCAAAACCACTGAGCTTCCAGACGTATCATATCCACCTTGACCAGAGTGCTGGCTATAAGCATGAGGACCCGCAGGCCTACCTGCAAAAGGCAGGTCTCTGTTGCCGGGACTGCCGTACCCCATGGGAGGACCATAGTAGCCTTCATGTGGAACTCGACCAAGATAAAACCCAGGTCCAGTCTGCATCCTTGGGTGGACATAGGAGTCAAGCATTGGAGGCCTGAACATTTTTCCATTAGTAGGGTGATTACCCCTAGGACCCGCTTCATGTCCAGGACCAGGTGGAACTTGCGTAGGATAAAATGGAAAAGGATCCATGGGAAAACCCCCAGGACCCATTGGGGCACCATATGGGTGGTTCCCTCTGTACCAGCCACCACCTTGATGATTATTTACAGGAGGACCACGCCAACCATCATACTGATGAGAAAAATTAGCATTAGGATAAGATTGTGAACAACGGGAGTCCAATTGCCCTTCCTCTCTACAATGTCTGGGTGCATCTTCACTGTATGGTTGATTATCTCTTCTCCAGGCATTGTCATCTCCAATCCGTACACTAGCTTCTGAATATAGCAGACAAGATATGGTCAGACAGCGCCCGAGAGAACATCCACTCAAAAGATGAAGGGGAATAAAGAGTAAGTCGAATTCACATGAAAGCCTGAGGGTAACATGGCCCTAATAAACATAAACATTTGAATGAAATGCCAACATCTGTTGTTAACATAGAAAAAAAAGTTTTGAAATTAAGAACCTTCTGTGCAATCCACACCTCGTTCTTCCACAGATCTTCCCGACGAAGATATAGGGCGAGTGCGAGGTCCGGCATCTGCAAAATCGAAATTTCTAAGAGCAATGTCTAACGTATCCACTTCATAAAACCATATCACATAATATCTAGGTAACCCTAAAACCCTCAAGGGCACGTATTAAGCTATCTAAGGTCGTAAAAGTGTTCAACCAACAGCAAGCCAGAAAAGCCAGTCCCTGAAAGTGTTGACTTTGCCGTATACCATTTGGTACCAATTTGCAAAATGAACCCGTCTTTGCTAAACGTCACTTTCTAGAAGGGAAGGACGGCGAGTATAAGATGGAATTCGGTACGAACTGAAACATTTCTTTTCTCCTCTTTTACATAGGACTGCTGATTGTATTTTTTTAGAATGACAATATTTTTTACTGTTTATAGATAATACCTTGTGGAATAGTGCTCTTTTCAGAACTTTCTTTTTCAGCACCAAGGGAAGGAAAATCTCCAGAAGTCAAAGAAAATCCATCCTTTTTCGTTGGAGCAACTCCCTGTACAAAACGGGGAATAATCTTAAAGAGCGAAGATAAATTTCAGTGTAGAAAATGCAAAGTTAGGTAAAGCTTACAAAACTATCCTACCAAAAAAACTTGAAGACATGGAGTTCGTTAAATAATCATAAAACCCCTTCCATTAAATTCCATTTGCCCAACCGAAATTCCAACTTTCTTATTGGAGAAAATGCGCCACTAAGTTGTCAGATCATCTTACGCACTACAAACCATTTCTCTAAGAGAAGCACACGTGCCCTAAAATTGACAAATTCAGCATCCTAAATCTTGTTTCACAGCGAACACGAATGAAGCAGTATATAATTCTATTCACATTGGATATCGACCATTAATCCAGAATTACCATTCGCTGGCCCACGACATAAGAATTTACTGTGCATTTCTTGCAGCTAATCACAAGTGAAGTAAGAGGAGAGTAACATGGCGCTCAAAAGATGTAAGGATTTAAAAAAGGATAACGCTCGCAGAGTCAGAAAATAATAGACACTATATTAAAGGGAAGAACCATACATGTTGACCCCATGTTGCAGAAGTCTCTGAGACGGCTTCAGCAAATCGGGATAAGTGGGAGCTTCCAGGTCTCGTGTCTGCACTATGTGGACGTTGTAGTGCAAGTGATGTGTGATTAGATGGAAACACCCCGGATGCTGATGAAGGCCGGGAGTTCGAATCCCATGCAATAGAAGAAGAATCATGCGCTTTGTCACTATCAGCAGTTGAAGGTCTAGTGACACTTCCACCGGTAGAAGGGCGATTACTGAGGTGGCTTGGTGAACCAGGACCACTTTCAGTTCGTGGTGACAACGATGATGTCCCCCACGCATTCAAAGACGATTTACTGCCCCAACTAAGGGTTCCCCTACGATAGACGAACAGAAGAAAATTGAACTATCTAAAATCTGACGACTAATAAGAACGAGAAATAGCATTTGAAACAGGTAGACTTACTTTGGAACAATTTCGACATTTGGGTCAAGGCCTTGATTCTCTAACCTTGAATTCAGAAAAGAATTGTTCAGGAACGAGAGTATATATATATTAAGACTAAATATGATCATGCGTTCACCAAATACCTTTGGCTTGGTAAGTTAATCGGTTTTGGAACAGCAACCTTTCCCAATATAGTCATGCCACTTCTTCTTGTAGCACCCCATCTGCTAATTTATCCAGAAAATGTAATGTGGTAACAAAGCAATGACGCGAGACGAGCAAGCTCTCTTAAAGCAAGAAAGAGGCAAAACACAGAGTTCCCTTCTATACCCAAGGCACATACAGAGATTTTTTCTTAACAGTAGTTGGGATATACACCAAATTGTAAACAAGGAATTCAAATTAATAAAAGGCCACATCAAAGTGAATTCATGTAGGCAACACGAAAAGACGGCACTATATTTATAAAAAAAAATAAGCCACTCTGTTTCTCTCCCCCCACCCCACCCCAAAATAAGACACAACCCAGATTTAAACATAGAAACGTTCATGACAGACAAACTATAATAAAGAAAAGAATAGAAACCTTCGATCTCCTGTCGTGCTAGAGGTCATTATTAAGAAGATACAGGATCCAACAACCCCTTTTGAAACCTGTAAGGCAAGTGCAAGACGATTAGGTTCACAGATGAAATTTCAAGCTCAAATCCCATAAAATCAACAATTGATGAGATAAAGGAATTAACTTGACCAGTTAGCATATCTCTCTAGGGTAAATACAAAAGGTACGAGTTACCATATTATGAAAGAAAGCAAACAAATTTCATGTAGATATATCAAACTGAGCTACATGCCGAGACAGAAGAACTCGGGCTGTAAACAAATTTCCAGAAACAGACGGTCTTCCACAATCAAATTGCTACAGAAAATATCAAAAATTCGTTCCAGGCTAAATGACCGCATTCCCAAAAAAACAAATAACGTGTTCCCAGTAATCCAACAATCAACGACCTACTAAACACACAAATGCATCCAAACCAATGTCAATCAGACTCTCACGAATTACTTCACCTAAGGGCCACAAACGTTTTTAGTCAATAAACCCGTCACTCATCGCATTCAATACAAGCACGAGATGGCTCTGGAAGATAAAAGCGAGGAGAAAGGGAGCGAAATAACTGACCAAAGGGAAACAATAGAATAACTCGGCAAACCCTAGATATCGTGGGAATCCCAATAGGAGAGAGGGCAGATCGGATGTTGGTAGTGGGTGATCGATGGAATCGAAGAAGGGAGATGAAGGAGGGAACGAAGGATCTGTGGAGAAAAGAGAAAGGAATTCAAGTGAAGGGAAGCTTACGTTCAACGGATTGGTTGAAAGACGAGAAAGCGTCGAAGTTCAGGGCTGCACGGTTTACTCCAGCTTTTTTTCTTTTCTTTTTTTATTTTTATTTTTCTTTTTGTTTATTTTGCTCTCATCTGTAAATGAATATGACCATTGATTTGCGCCTGATAAAAGTAAAAATAAGAAAGCGAATTAATTCCTCACACAAATAAAGGATTTTACTTATTTCACCCCCCAAAAATAAACTATTATTTAGGTGAATTTATATTTATTTTTTTAGGTAAACGAATTCATTGATTTGGAACTTTAAAATAACACAGTTTGTATTCAGAATTTTTAAGGATTCAGATTAATATATAAAGAATTTTTGAGGATACAAATTAATATGTAGACAAATTAAATGATTATATGTGTAGTGTAATATATTAAAGGTGGTCCACCATATGAAAAAAAATATTTTAAAAATATATAAAAAATGAATGATATAATTCTATCTACTAACAATACTCCCTCTGTTCCAATTTATATAATGTTTTCAGTTTTTTGTTCTATTTTATTTGATTTCTTACAAGTTTCTATGCAAAATTAATATTTATTTATTATATTATAACTATTTATACTATATAGTATTTTCTATAATTGATTAGAATAATTTTTTGTACAAAAATTAATATATTTATGTTTTTTTAATTTGTGGGTTTTTAAATAAAACATCATATATTTTGTTCTTTACAGATTCAGAATTATATAGTCGGCGCATATATGCATCTAATCTAGTTTTTTTTTATTAAAAAAAAAAACTAATTATATGTGATAATTAAGAAGTGACGTAAATCTAGAAAGTATTACACCCAGACATTCACCAGTCTTGTAGTACACAGAGATCCTGGATCAATTCAGTGTCTCACTCGATTCATGTACTACCGACGTCGTTTCCACGGTGTACAAGCAAAGAAAAGCTAAAACTGTTCACGCACAAGACAAAACACCATCTTCTTCTCGATGGGAACAAAGAGCTTCGACCTATTTACACATTCTTCTTTTTCAGCTTACATATAAAAGCTTCCCAGCGACCCATTCGCGGTGAGGAAAATTTAGGTTTGTTCTACGACCTTCCGATCCTATGTTTTGCAATTTGACAGACACTTTATGTTTGTCTTTTTATGTTTTGGCAGATAGTCTTCGGTTTAGAATATGTCTGCGAGGATATAAAGCTTTCAACTTTTTTTGCCATTACCTTGTGAAGAAAGCTTGCAACTTTATCTCTTGAGATTCTTCAAGGGTTGTTTTCTAATCTGTTTCAGATTTGTAACTTCAGATTTATCAGCCAAAAAAAGGTTTAGTCTCGTTGGACAGCTACAAAACCCACTTGTTTCCTTCTCTTTTTCGCGTCCTTCCTTAATTTAAAAATATAAAAGAGGTCTTTTTCCAGCTACAAAACCCACTCTGTTTCTTGGTTCTCTTCTTCGCTTAGAATTTGGATTCTTTTTTTCTTTCTGATTTTGTGTTTAAGTTTGGAGAGAAAATGGGAAAGGTTCCGAGGGTTCTGTCTTGGAGGAACATGTTGGTCCTCTCATTGGCTGTAAACTTCAGCTTGATTCTAAGGATTTTGAAGGGTACTGACGGTGGAAACTCCTCGTATGTTAGTTTATGCCCTGTGGTATCCACCTCCTTGGATAGAACGGCGTATGATACCATATGGCATGTGGTATCCACCACGGCCTCAGGATCTTCTTCGTTGTCTTCAGCATCTTGCAACTATAACGAGACTGAAGAAGACGACGACAGAATTATCAATCTCAAACTGTAAGTTTCTGGTCTACTGCTTTTAATTTCTTGAGTATACTCTATCAAGATCCTAGAGCTAGAAAAGGAAATTATATAACTTATCATAATAGGAAATATAGAATATACCGTCTATAGTCTCTTGTGTATATGTGTTCTTGATTGCAAATTTAAAAAGATACAGTTCTTATCTTCTCAGTTCTCACTATGATGGAATTATAATTGCTTGTTTATTCTTTCTTGGTATTGTCAAATTAATAAATGTGTATTAATGGTGTATCATCTAGTATCTACAGACAAATTAATTTCTCCCTTATCCCATACTTACTTGCTTTGAAAGTCAGTAGTTATTATAGCAACGAATCTGGGATTATCCTTTTAAGCACGCAAGTGAAGAAACTCCAAACTTTAATGCCATAATCACCATTCAATTTGAAATGCAGACTTCAAAAGAGGGCAACATTGCCACTCTAAAGATTGTGATGATCATCTTCATTGACTCGCCTGTATTTTTATTAACAATCTATATATTGCAAATTACTGTAAATTCTGTCCTAGTTCTGTGTGTGCTTCGTTTCCTTAACGTACGCCGCTAGTTTGAATATTTGTTTCTGTTATTTACTTTCTTATGACTCGTCAAACCAATCCTAAAGAGTATACAATAAAACCAAAAACAAAAAACAAAAAAACAAAAAAGATCTTCGCATATTGATTGATCTTGGTGGTCCATTTGATTTCTTTCTTTTGAAATTTTTTTTATATATTGGTCATTAATGTAAATTGTAAATGGGCCATTTGTTGAAGGGTGTGGTTTTTATAAAAATTATATGGATTTCGTATGTGGAATGTTGTGAGAGGTTCCTTTTTGGATGCTCGCAATAAGTATAATGAGTGATAACCAATAGGTTGAAACAATGGAAAATTAAGATGATTGAGACAAACTCTTTTGAATTCTCTCCAATTTCCATTGTCAAAAGAATAGGCAAAAGAGAAAAAAAGTAAAGAGGGCCCACATTTTGGTGGACATGATTCTGCATACATGCATAGAAAAATATTTCTTTGTCTTTTAAGAGAATCTAAAGGACTACTTTAGTGATCTGCTTGACCATATTCTTTGCTGTTTCAGAAATAGGAACGTGTTCTTTTATGCTCTCCATTAAAAAAAAACAAAGGACCCACCAATTCTTTACCTATATTCCCAGCTCTTATTGACCCAAACATCCTTGTCAGATTATAAACATAATGTGGTTGTACGCAGTGGTGATCCAACGGTGTATGAGAGATACTGGAAAGAAATGGGTGAGATGACAACAATGGTGATACCTGGATGGCAATCTCTCAGCTATTTTTCAGATAACAACAACGATCTTTGTTGGTTTCTTGAACCAGAGCTTCGCAAAGAGATTGTGAGGGTGCATAAGGTTGTTGGGAACGCTGTAACACAAGACCGCTATATTGTTGTTGGCACTGGCTCGACACAGTTGTATCAGGCTGCTCTCTATGCTCTCTCCCCAGATGATGACTCTGGTCCCATTAATGTCGTCTCAGCTGCGCCTTATTATTGTGTGAGTCATATTCAGAGCTGTCTCAAACTAGCTTTTCTTGATTTCCTTAAGCATACAAATCACTCTAACGTGTATAGCTGGTTTGGTTGTAGTCATACCCGTTGATTACAGACTGTCTTAAGTCGGGTTTATATAGATGGGGCGGAGATGCAAAGACATACAAGGAAGAAGGTCCATACATTGAACTTGTTACATCACCAAACAACCCTGATGGGTTCTTGAGACAATCAGTGGTGAACCGTAGTGAAGGTATACTGATCCATGATTTGGCGTACTACTGGCCGCAGTATACACCTATAACATCGTTAGCCGATCACGATGTAATGCTCTTCACTGCTTCAAAGAGCACTGGCCATGCAGGGATGCGCATTGGGTACATTCCTGTTACAATTTGCTTACATTGTGGGAACAAAACAAAAAAGGAAGTGTCTCTTAAACGGTACATTTTCGCAGATGGGCTTTGGTGAAAGACAGAGAGACGGCGAAGAAAATGACAGAGTACATAGAACTCAACACGATTGGGGTTTCAAAGGTCTCGCAACTTCGAGTGGCCAAGGTTCTGAAGGTTGTGTCAGACAGTTGTGAAAGAATTGGTAATGAAACGGCTAAATCCTTCTTTGAGCACAGTTATGATGCAATGTCCGAAAGGTGGAAGCTATTAAAACAAGCAGCGAAGAATAGTAAAGGTTTCACCGTTCCTGATTTTGCCTCTCAACGTTGCAGTTTCCTTGGCAAGGTCTTTGAGTCACAGCCAGGTACGTTAAAAGAAAAACAAAGTAAATGATTAATATGAAACTAGTTTTTTCTTTAAATGTTGTTGTTTTGGTGTATTTTGTGCAGCGTTTGCATGGTTAAAGTGCGAAGAAGGGATTCTGGATTGTGAAAAGTTTCTGAGAGAGAATAAGAAAATTCTAACGAAAAGCGGAAAGTATTTCGGAGATGATATGAGCTTTGTGAGGATAAGCATGTTAGATAGAGATTCTAACTTTAATACTTTCCTTCGCAGAATTTCGTCTTCCTTCAATTCAACTTTGTAAGTACATGTGCATGTGATGACAATATATGTGTCTAACATTGTAACAAGTGTTTTCTCCATATTATTGGAAATTTGAATAATGCGACGACCGAGATTTCAGCCATTTTGGATGAATGAACGTGGTTTTGTTCACTACCGAGTGTTTGTGTCGTATCATCAGTGTTCAACCAACGTACATCCAACAATATAGTCGAATGTTTAAGTTTGAATAGTAGCATAACTCGGTTCTTTGTTTTTCACTATTACAAATTATATTTCCTTGTAGTATACAATAATCATTTATCCGCTGGCCAAACCTTATAACTACAATACCTTTAACTGTGCTAATTAATAAACCGGGCAGATTAAGATCGATCAAGCACGAATTATCAAGCTTATTGCTCGTTTGAATAAACTGTATTCATTCATTAGGAAATGCTTCTACCTAATCTTGCAAATATGTATAGTATATTCTTGGTTAAGATAACAGTAAAAAATATAAAGCTTAAAACTACCGTTGTTCCAGCTGCGTTCAACTTAGTGGTAATACAAGCTATTCTGGTCATTGAACGACGCTAATGAAATTTTGTGCATTATCATCCAGTAAATGTTGTTAATTTAAAGGAAACAGAAACATAAAATGTTCTTATCTATTGTCGTTATCGATTTTAACAAACATGTTCGATATATGGGTATTATAAGAGTGCCGCGTAAAACACAATCAATAGAATTGCCTTGTCGCGGTTTATCACAATTCACACTCATGAAAACCATACATAAAAAAGTACGTAACAGATGAAAGAGTGGCATCTAACCAAAAAAAAAAAATCAAATCTTCTAGAAACAGACATTAAATATAATAGCGAATATATATCTACAATATATATGGATGAGGAGAAGAGAGGGGAAGGGAGACACAACCACACAAACATTCACGTGATGTTCTGCAAAATTCATCATCAACTTTCTCCTGACTACGCCACATCACATCTTTTTGTGGAACTATTCCGTCGTCAAACCGGCCGTTCGTAATTTGTCTTTTTCCACAATCAGATCTTCCCTTCTTTATCAACTTGATCGTCTACATAATAACTGTTCTTGTCTTTTTCCTTATTCAAAAATCATGAGTCTTTGTTTTGAGAGAATTGTAATTATTAGTTTTGATACCAAGTTGATCCGAATATGAGGTTGAGTTTCAATTACACCTATTATTGAATCTTCAGCTAGCATTTTGTATCTGTTTCCAAACCCTATTCATCATTAATTACTCAACTAATCACCATGTTCCTTGTTTTGTTTTCCCGCATATCTCATAAAACATCAACGACACAAACTCTTCACACACATACAAAAAAACGTTTAGATGTTATGCTGTATACTTAGCCTAGATCTACAAATTAACTCCATTGTAACAATTTTGAAATGTAGAACAACTTTGTATATCAAGAAAGTATACATAGCCGTGACCTGCTGTATCAAAATAGATAAAACATGATCTGAGCTATCCGAAAATATAAAGTGCACATGTTATGAGACACTAGCTTAAGACTTAAGAATACCCGACGAATACGATGTATACACATTGACATACACGGTTATTTCTGATAGGAAAAAATTGAATACAATATCTTGGAAAAGTAATTGGTGGATGCATTTGGGGATAAATTATAGCCAGGTTCGGTATTTAAAATTTGAACTTGAAAAGGGCTGCACAAACTATAATGTAACATTAGGTCCGTAATTAACTGTGTAGAAACTAGAAACTATAAACACAAGGTTATTAGACTATAAGCAAAAATGTGAAAACCAAATTCAGTAAAGATAGTTCATCTGGTTGAACAATTATATATTCCTTAAGTAAATGGCTGAATTTTGTTTTTGTGTTTATTACTTTACTGATAAAAATATGACGGATTTATATATTGTCCAGAGTTGATGCCCGATTTTTCTGTTTTATTTTATCTTGTTTGTTAATAATGAACACAAACAAAAACCAAAATTAAGGCCGGACCTAACATCTTGACACGTTATCTCTACGTCTCATGCTCTTGCCATTTTGCCGTGATCGGTAAGTTCCCAAAGACACTTTTGCTTACACCACAGTTCTACTTTGATCCTTTTTTTTAGCATTAAAGTCCCCAGAGTCACACGTACCGTGAAGAAACCCTAAGCCCCCTTCTAATCACTAATCAATCTCAAAACCCACCACTTAGTTAAATCTAACAACGGAACAAACTTTTGTTTATTGATCGTATTAACTTAACTTGTTTTATTTGATATATATATATAAACCCTGGAAGCGTTGTGGTCTTATTTTTTTTATTTCTTTGATGAATACTATATATATATACATGAGAAATATGCTATAACAAAATAAAATTTGAAAAGTTGAGGCTCCCTTTTACTAAGCGGCAGGCTTGGGAATTGTTGACCACACTCTCATCATCTCTCTCTTATCTTCATAGTTTCATCTTTTCACTCAGATTAAATTATATTAATATATATATATAAGATTTATATATATATATTTATATATTTTAGATATATATATATATATATATATATTGTACATAACTATGTATTTTTTTCACTATTTGTACTCTTAAGTCTTATGAATTATTGGTCTCCGGAATAGTTTTTATGTTACAATTTAACTGTACGGATGTCTCTTGTGATGTTGAAGAATTAAGAAATAAAGAGGGAGAGAGAAGAAAAAAATGAACTTTGAGGAGCAAGAAGAAGAAATGGAGATGTCGGGTGTTAACCCCGCCGGCGGTTACGACTCTCTAAGCGGCGAGGGAGCAACCTCAAGCGGAGGTGGCGGAGGAGGAAGGAGAAAAAGCGTTGGAGGGAAGATAAGGTATAGAGAGTGCTTAAAGAATCATGCCGTTAACATCGGCGGCCACGCCGTGGACGGCTGCTGCGAGTTCATGCCTTCCGGTGAAGATGGTTCACTCGACGCTCTTAAGTGTGCAGCTTGTGGCTGCCACCGCAACTTCCACCGGAAGGAAACCGAAATCATGAGCGGCAGGGCCCACAGAGTTCCAACGTACTACAACCGTCCCCCTCAGCTGCCGCCACCAGGATACCTTCATCTAACATCTCCGGCGGCGGCTGGGCAGCCTTACAGGCCACCCGCGGCCTCTGCTGACGAGGAGGATACGTCGAATCCGAGCAGCAGCGGCGGAACCACGGCTAAGAGGTTTAGAACGAAGTTCACGGCGGAGCAGAAGGAGAAGATGTTAGCCTTCGCGGAGAGGTTGGGGTGGCGAATTCAGAAGCACGATGACGCGGCGGTTGAGCAGTTCTGTGCGGAGACTGGTGTTAGGAGACAGGTGCTTAAAATCTGGATGCATAACAACAAGAACTCTCTTGGTAAGAAACCCTAATTTTTCTCCGACATATGATTTAAGCACAAGAGATCATCATTGCTTCTTTTTTGTTGTTGGTATGACTCTTTTGTAAGTACTTGTACTTCCGGACATGATTTCTTCGTTTAGTTAATTAATTAAGCTAGTACTTTGGGACGGTTTAGGACGCATTGTGGTATCTTCAACTTGGGTTCGAATGGTTAAATTGATAAATTTGCTTATTGACCAAATGATCCATAAGCAAATTAAGCAAGGTGTTTCTAGTCTAAGTTGCTAGTTGTAGACCAAGTAATTTCACCCTCTACTGTCTTAGGCTTTTTACCTGTTGGAGTCTTTGTAAACCAAATCAACTTTGGTAATCAATTTATAAGCTCTTTTTCATTTCTATGTCTACCAAATGTTCTAACTCATTTTTATATCACTTAATTAGTACTATGAACATCCGCACATAGACACAATAGTAGTTTCTCTTTCCAATTCTGGCAATCATTTCTAGTTCATTCTATATTGCTATATTCCCATGTCAATTGATAAGGAGAGATTCGAGTTTAGCATTGGCTATCTATCTTCTTTGCGGTTAAGAAAAGTTTAATTTAATCTCTCCTGATTTTGGTCAAAGAGACTATATGGATCGTAAAATCCGGAATGTTTATTAGTCATATCAAAGAAACTATTTCTAATTATGTGAATTACGTACATTTCTCAACCAAATCAAGTGACCCTAATTGAAGATGAAACCAGTTAAACTACAAAACTTTTTAATACATTTTCATGATGCTTAATTAATAAAGTAACTTAAAATTTTAATACTTTTTATTCTTGAAACTAAACAATTAATTAACATTAAAAGAAAAAGAAATATATATAGAATGGATAGAGAATTAGACTATAGTTCGAAAATAAATCCCAAAAGGAATACGCTAAAAATTAAACCAATGGTTTTGGATGGAGATGATGGAATCCATCTTGATGCAGAAAGTGACGAGAGAGGCATGAATTCACATTTGTCACCTTCTTATCGCTATCTTACCAAAACTCACCGCTTATCACATTAACTCGTCTTCTCTCTTTTTTCCTTTTATGTTCACTTTTTCTAGTGAGCTTTGCTTCGAAACTTCTCACTCTTTTGTCTCATTCACATCACGACACAACCCCCCATTAATAGACCTCATTTAATCGCTGTAACGGTTTGATGCAAACATATCAAATTACTCTTGGTCCCATTGGGTGGTTCTTTTCTCCGTAATATTTTAGAGATGTAATAAAATTCTCAACAACTTAAAAAAAAACTAGATGAGCACCTTACCTTAAAATCACAAATTTACTCTATGATCAAATACTATTGTTTCCTATTTTTTTCAATAACTTATCTTTCAGATTGTCAATTTAAGGTATCGGATTATAGTTCATAACTAACTAAATTATAATTATAAAATTAAGATATAATTGAAAATAACAAATTAACTTCATTTATTTTTGTATGCACAAGCTAGCTACCGATTCTTTTGATTTAGACGCTTGAACTAAGTAGTATATTCAAGTGATTTACGAGACAATTCTCATACACATTAAAAACAATCAACAATCATAAGCGGGCAATTGGGATCAAGTTTCATTCCCACTCTCCCCGTTTCTCATGACGACAGACAACTAAACGGAAGCTCCGATCTATAGGTGAAACTATCAAACCAAATCTATACATATTTACCAGAATTATTGCTTTCAGTTGATCGACTTTTAACTTAGGTAATAGAGAGTTTTTGGGTGGAAAACCCTCTCTCGTAGAGTCTTCACGCCTATTTGTCACATGCATTATAGACATATGGCGGGGCAGCCTAGCGGAAACGATCCTATAACACTCCGAAACAAGGTATTTCTTTATTCCTCCTAATAAATGGACGCCTATCCTCCACTAACTAACTATTCAACCCATAAGTAATCATCTCTTGTTGATACTAAAACCACCTGTTTAAGATAACCCGATAAAATTGTTCCGAACACCTTACATGCTATAAAGTTTCTTTCATCTCAGATTTCCTGAAAAGATATAATAATGATGTGTGTATCTTTATCATAACTCTTCATTTTAGCAACTTTGTATGTATACCCGTTTTTCAACCTTGATTTTCATGATTTTTCAATTCAATTCAATACTTATATCATTACAATTCTGTTGATTTCACACAAATATTTATTGAGTTCACATCTTTTTTAAATAATAAATATTAATTTTCTAAGACTAAATATATTCCTATAATTCTTTATATAAGTAAAAAATTTCTAAAATATTTTTGAAAATGTTAAGAGTCTTAATCATTTCTAAATCAATAAAAATAAAAATACATTATCTTTTTTTTTTATGGGTTGCAACTGTTCAAACTAACACAAAAAACTTAATAAATTTCAAAAATCCATACTAGAATGAACAATATGAAAACTTAAATATAAGGGAAAAATTAGTTTACCTAATTTGGATAATATCGGATTATTAGGTTTACATAAAATTTATTTAGGGTTTGTATTCTTTAATTCAAGATATATTAAAAAAATGAAAATCCTAATCACAGACATTTATTGGAATTTTACTCTTTTTTTGTATTCTCATTAAAATTACTAAAAACTTGTACAAAATCACAGTAAACTCTTTCTCTCATTAAAAAAACAACAGAAATTAATTTATCAAAATAGTTGATCAATATAAGTATATGTATATAATTACCAAAACAACTATGAGTATATGTATATAACAACAAATTCACATTTTAAATTATATTTAGTTGCAACATATTATTATTTTTTATATCATAATTTTCAAAATTAATATATATATATATATTTTTTAAAATGACTATTTTATTAATAAAATGTATTTTAATTCATTAAATCTTACATTTGAATAACTAAATAAAATAAATAGATTTTTCTCTTCGTCTCAGATTAATAGTGTTTCTTGCACATCTAAAACTATCTTCATCTTAATAAAGATGACAGACCCCATTCTCTATAAAAGCTCATTATATTATTAACGTGGCTGCTTAGATTTAGATTTTGATCATAAAGTCATTAATTATTATCGCTAAATTGCTAAATTGAGACAGTTTTTACAAATTACAACTTCTATTCTGACTTTATACTTTGCATGCTAGAGAGTAATGTCCATCCAGATCTGTTGAAAAGTTGAAATTATAACTTGTGTTTCTTAATTATAACATCTCATTTTGCAGCTCTATATATACATATAACCGTTTTAATTTAATTTCATCATAGATTTTTAGTTTTTTGTTTTCAATTCAATACTCACATCATTTCAATTCTATTGATTTGACATTATATATATAGAATCCACATTTTTTCAATAATGATATTAATTGGCGAAGACTAAACCTATTCCTATAGTTCTTTATATAAGTAAGAATTTTTAAATTACTTTTGAAATTTCTGGAGTCTTAATCAATTTAAAATCTAAATAATAACAAACCCATAGCATGTTTCTTTTTCATGGGTTGCAACTTATTGTTCAAACTAACTCAAATGCTTAACTAATAGATTTCAAAAAAATTTATACTAGAATGAACAAAATGAATGCCTACATATAAGAAAAATAATAGTTTGCCTAATTCTAATTGTATTGGGTTATTGAGGCTTACATAATAGGGTTTATTGATTCAAGACATAACAACGGATATTTGCCTCAATTTTTTTCACTTTTATATTCGCATTAAATCACCTCATTTTATATCTGAATTCACAGTATAACTTTTTATTGTACTTTTGTATGACAAAAAATGAATGCTTCATATATAATAAACTACGTTTCTTTGTTATAACCTTTTATTTTGCATTTTCACGTTAATTTAATATTTATATTTTTTTTTTCAACTTTTTATTTCCTACAATTTTTATGTAGGTATATAAATTGATTGTTTTTTATGTTCTTAAACCTGAACCAACCTATAAATTCAAATTGGTCGTTAGATTAGTATGAGAACGGTTTAAACATATATTAAAAGCAATAGAGATAATACATAAATATACTAGCGAATATAAAATATGACAAATATATATATATATCGCAGGGTATGAGAGACTATGAGTTCTAGTTAAGACCAGAAACAAAACTCCATCTTATAATCTTATAATCTTATATTCTTATTAATCTAATTGATCTGCTGCTCCAAATGCATCTTCACGATCTCTACACACGGTTTCACCACTTCTTTATTCCAAATCTTTTTCTGCATCTCATCTCCACCGTCACCTTCTTTGGCTCCCCTAATTGCCTCTCGAAACGTTGCTGTAGCATCCACCTTCCTTATATCCCACCCGGCAGTTCTCAACTTACTGATCTTCTTGATTTGATCTTTTGTGAGCTGAAATGTGTTCTCTTTTATTGCTCGCACGGCCTTTTCATAAGCCTCCTTTCTCACAGGGTCCCATTTTTCCATGTTGTCATTGTCCCACTTGTACATTCTAAGGTAGTCATCAAACTCCTGCACTCCTATAGCCTTCCATATCCCTATAGGCTCTTTTGGGGCCTTTTTAACGCGATGGAACTCAGCGATCTCCTCGAACATACCTGTCTTTAACATCTTGTCCAAACGTAAAGAAAGATACTCGAATAACACAGGCTGGTCCACATCTATCCAGATGAAACAACAATCGTAACTCAACTCAGAGCAGATTGAGCCAGTGTGCGAAAAAGGATAGTTTTCACGGTCAAAAATGTTTGCCAGCAGAGCATGAATGTAAGAGTTGGATCCACCGGCAAGGATTGGGAGCTTCTTACGGTGAGTAATCCCGTAGATGGCTTGAGCCGCCATATTTCGAAACTCTGCAGCTGTTACTTCTCCATCCTCCGGGTCTAGTTCGCCGAGAAGGTGATGTGGCACTCCACGTCGTTCTGATATGGTTGATTGGTTTGTCGTGACCTTCAAGCCATCGTAGAACTGCATTTTATCAGTATTAATGATCTCGGCTTTAAAATGTAAAGCCAGATCAACAGAGAGTGAGGATTTGCCTGAACCGGTGGCACCCATGACCACAACGATTTTGTCTTTAGACTTCATATTGTAACTCAGAAGCAAGAATAAACAGGCAATATTGTTGTTGATATCACATTTTGGTTACACTATTTATATATTATATAATGAATGGTAAAACACAATACATTTAATGTAAATAATTTTAAATATAATTATATAGCTATTATTAGAAAAATATTATCAATAAAGTTTTGTGGATTCTATTTAATATTATTAAAATATCATTTTGTATAGATATTGTAAATAAAAAATGAAACAGAGATAAATTAAGAGATTTGCTAAAATTACATATGAACACATCATTTCTTAAATATTTATTTATTCTACAGTTATTTACTTGAAAGAATTTTAATAACTTTATATAAATCTAAAATATACAAATTAAGAAATATATTATTGATTAAAAGATTCTAGATATTTTACTCTATATTTAAATTATATGTATAATTAATCATTCTTGCATAAATGTTTTAGGATCCCAACTTGATTTGTGGATTCTATTTCTATATCTAAAGGACAAATTGGGAGAAAGCAAATTATTTTGACATAATCTAATCTCATCTTTTGGCTTTTATAATAGGTAGAGAACTAACATGTCATACAATTGATTCAAGAACTAAAATAAGTATGCCACAACTTACATAAAACTAATAAAAATACATAACCTTACTTAAATAAAAATAAAGTTATTCGCTTAATCATAAAATATTAATTAGTCGGATATCACGTTAAATAAAATAAAATATTTTCAAAATAAATCACTAATCAAAATAATTTTATTTTATATATCGGATATTATGTCATAAATCAAAATCAAATTTTGTATGTTATTTTCAGTATTAACTAAAGTTATTTACATTTTAAAATATAAATTAAATTAAATCTCAACAAAAAAATATTTATTTATATAATGTTATTCGGTTTATTAAAATAATATTTAAGTAATTTTAAATAAAAATATCATTTTAAATTAGTAAATTATATTTTATATTATTAAATACAAATAAAAATGTCTAGAGATATTATTTTTTAAACTGAAAAATAAATTGACATGAAATAAAAAATAACACATCAAATATTTTTAAATAAATTCATAATTATTGAAATATGACATTGTTATTCAACTCAACACATATATATATAAAATAAAAATTAATAAAATGGCAATATTCAATTCATTAAAAGTTAATGAGTCGGATGTCATTTCAGTAAAATCGTGTGAATAATTTACAAATCTAATTATATATTTATAGTTTCAAAAACTCAGATACCACTAAAAATAGAAAATTGAAAGAAAAAAAATTATTCTAATTATCGTACTTATTTGAAAACAAACATCATCTTAAAAACGATTTATATATTTTACGTCATCTAAACACAATACAATTTAAAAAAAAAAATCAATTATCTTCTGGCCATTTTGCCAAATCAACAGCCACCAAAATTCCAAATCATCCAATGGTTATAATTTGAATCTGGCTTAAACTATATTCATCATATCTCTTGATTTGGCCAACGACTAGTTTTTGTTTTCCATTTCCATTCCATATTTTTCTTGTGTGTTTTTTTTTTTCCTTTGTGAATAACTAGGAGGTTGTTGTGGATTTTTCCAAAAGTCAGTATGTTTATTAAGTTTGTTTTTTAAGTAACAAAAGTGATCAGGTGACCAAAAATAAAAAAAAGTAACAAAAGTCAAATGTTTGTAAGTTGTTATTGTTCGGTCCTTTCATGTTGTTAACTATATTAATCTTTGTTGTCCTTGGCTTTTCCAATAATTGACACTGAATGCACGACGCTCGTTATCGTTACGTATCAATTATTTTTCTTCAAAATCCCCGAGTCGTTATCGGATCAGATCGATATTAAGTTTTGTAAAAACATCATACAGCGAACTATTAAACTTGACCACATTACTTCTGCAAATATTTCAAAAACTGAATTACTACTTTATCATAACACAGTTTGTGTGTGGTGTACATATATACGTATATTCATTTCTTTATTTTCATTTGTCTTGTGAACACAAAATAAAAAACGAAACCCGATCGGACTACAATCAGCCGCGACGGTGGATGTTCTCGTCATCGTCGTCCACGGCATCGGCGGCTCCAGCTGCAAGATCGAGGAGTTTCTCCATCTGCACGGTCATTTCCTTGAGCGTGGTTGAAGCCTTGTCACTGTTTTTCCCAACCAATTCCGCCACACGTCTCATGTGATCGCTCGAAGCCCTGACGTCGTAGTTAGCCGTGTCCGGGGATTGCTTGAGTTTCACATTTGCGCTCTTGAGAGCAGCCACCACGGCTAAGTAGGCCTTGTGGCACTCCGTAAACGAAGTCTTCAGCGTTGGATCTTTCTTCGCCGTCTCATCCACGAAAACTGCTGTCTTCTCGGCGTGGGATATGGCGAGCGCGATCACCGCCTCGCCCATTGGATGCTTTTCAAGGTATAACAAAGGCATGTTATTAGCATAAATACTAATGATCATTTTCATTTACAATTTGATAATTAATGTTTTAACCAAAAGCATTCTCATGTTAAAATCTTTCACTTGTAAAACATATGCAGAGATTGACGTTTAAAAACAATAGAAACGAATAACATATTTACTTCTGTTTCGAAAAAGTAAAAAACATTTCCATTTTTTTATAAAAGAAGTTTGTCTTTGGTTGATTTGGAAAAAGAAAAACAGAAACATGTAAAAAACAAACGCAAACAAAAGAATGAGAGACATAGGTTTAAAGATGAGTACCAGACCAATGGGAGCAGCAGTAGAGGGATTGGTAGTCAATGTTTTAACGCAGAAAGCTTGGTCATGGGCGCGATCGCAAACAGCGTCAATGTATTTCATGTGAGGGGAAGCTGAAGCTGGATTTAGGAGTAGTTGCAACGTAATTGCCGCCGCGGCTAAGGTGGACAGAACGGAGAACGTTGCCATTTCTTTGCGTCGGAAGAATTATTTTCTCAGATTTTCGGTTGTTAGTTTTATGTTGTTTGGCTTTTAGTTTTAGGGCGAATTTATATAAGTACACTTAGGGCTTGTTCAGAGACGTCGGATAATTTTAGAAAGTACTATATTAAAATTGATATCAAATACGTCAACTTTTAACTAAAAGTTTGTTTATATTTGCTAAATTTGGAGAACCTATGTTAATTAGTTCGTCCTTCGTACAGATTTAGTCAACGACAAAAGTCCATTATCGTCTTTCTTTGTTTAGAAAATTAAGATATGTCGTTGTAAAAGTGTTGAGGTCCTTGAGGATCATAGAAAATTGATCTAATCCAACTTTTTAGCCGGGTTTAAAGAAAGACCCTTTCGAATTCGACCAAAAAGAACAAAGAAACCCTAAAATTATACATGATTGGATTTTTGTTTTCCCAGGGTTTTGTATTTGTTTACACATTATGCAACTAAGTCTTAATAATCACTCATATATCCGACGAGGATATACAACTACATCATTTGCGTACATTATGAAACTGAATAGAACTTGATTTTGGCTGAGCTAAAACACAGAATGACAATTTTAAGGTAGATATATGCTAGATATTATCAAGGCAAATACAGAATAAAAATTCCACATAATATCAACAAAATAACACAATACACAATTAAGGAAACGAAAAGAAGATAGAGAAGGGAATATACTCAAAGATTACATGAACTGATTGGCAAATCCCCGAAACCAAATCAGATCTTCCGACTTCTGCCCTAAAAGAGACCCCCAAGTGTTTGGAACAATTGAAAACAAAGCAATCAGCTACAAAAGTAATCATCCCCTTCCTTCCTTTGCTGTTGCGTAGCTTTGGCTCTCCCGGACTTTAGAATTAGCTACATCTGCTGCTATATCCCAGCTCCCACTTCTTCTTCCCCAGCTTCCATGCCTTGTTTCTGTCCTTATCGTGGCTGCTCTCTCAGCAGCCCCAAGAATCGATTGGTCTATGTCCAAAGTGTGATGAGGTTGGTCGTTGCTGGCCTCTGCTGCATTACACCGCTGTGATAAATTCATAAGATCGTCCCCAATATCTAGATCGTCTTCCACTTTCTGTCGCCGGGTCCCGATTTCATCCTCTGCTTCGGCTGATTCTTTGGTCGTGGTTGGCAGAGTAACAACTCTTGGAGGCTCTTCTTCGATGAAGGCTCTAAAATTGTTCCTTGAGGGCTTAACCTTCGAGCAAAATACCTCCAGGAAATTGTTTGCACACCCACGGTTATAGACGACGGTTCTGCTGTTTGGTCTGTACCGGAAATTCTCATAGGTGGTCTGCAAAATTCGCACGGTACTGCTATCAGTTGACACACAATTTACATATAATAATAGTGCGGATCGATACCAGATGAGAGTCCCAATGATTGCAAACAGAAATCAAAATTCTAAAACAGACGGGAACCAACTGACCTGGTTTGTACTAATGAGGTACAAGTGAAATCCTGTGAGCCCTCCAACAAACCACAGGGCAATAAAGCAATATATCATCAGCACAACTGACCAAGGTGATTCTTTCATTGCCATCCATACGGTTCCGCGTAGATCATCCATCAGAATCTTGATGTATACAGCCGACATCGCGAACACATAGATGCAGAGAAGAGTTGCCGAAGAAACAAACATAAAGAAATACTTATAGTTTCTCTGCCAAAGGATAGAATTTTCAACGTCAGACAACATATTTTCAACGTCAGACAACATGGCAGAAAACAGACTGGGCACGCAGAAGATAAATCCGATCTTAGCCTTTCCAGATAGGAGAAAAAGAAACCTCAAAAATTTTCTGGCCATAAAAACTATGAACTTCATCTTTTTATAAATCAGTATGCTTTTAAATGAGCTTACCAGTCCAATGCATTGGCCCACCCACGGGCAATGATGATCAAAGCGCTCAACACAGTTGTTGCAAATGGAACAATGAGAGCAACGAGGAGGCCTGTAAAGCATGCACGTATCGCAGTATTTCACTCTAACAGCAATGCCATTAACCATGACTTCTTTCGTCCTAGGAATTTGAACACTTGGTGTTTGTCTTCCATCTGCTGATACTGTTGTCTCATAGCGTAGCTCTTCCTCTGGTGGATGCGAATTTCGTGGAACAATTCCAGGATCTCGTGCAGATGTGAAGGATAGGAGGATCAATACCTATCAAAACCAACTACGTGATTCAACAAAGCAAAAAATAAAAAATTTGAATGCCACACAACAACAAGTGAAAAAAGAGGAAGACAGGGTTTAAACTTCTAAGCTAGAGGTAACATAGCATTAAAACTCCGCAAAGAAAAAGCTGATAAGTGCTGATGATAGCCCCGATTGAATTGAAGAGCAAGCAAACAAGACATCGAATATTTACTAACAATAAAGGATACATGGTCCATCAGAACGAATGAGCACCAGAGAGGACTTACATAAATAGTGAAGAGAATTGCAACGACCAAGATAGCGTATCCCGCATTGTAGGATGGGAACTCATGGCGAAGATGCCTTGCTACAAATACACAGAATAAAATAACTGGAAGGATGATGAGTAGCACGGTAACAGGCACTGATCTAGCATCTGGACCAAATATTAACCTCCCACCAAGGATAAACTTCTGCAAAAGAGCAAGGACAGAGCAAATAAAAGATCAATAAGCGCTAAGATTATGCTAAAATGCAGTTCTAATTTAAACCATAAAACCAACATACACAGCTTCTGAGAAAAAAAGATCCTAATGATCAGAAAACAAAATGTAATAAAAACATTCGACTCTGCAGCATTAGTTAACACGTAACAAAGTGAAACAATGAGTGACTTGCGTAATTAGAACATACGCTACGCAGTGAAAGCAACAAATTACTAACTCCAAATCCCAACAGCTAAAGAAACGACGCAGGACCAACTCAAACCAAGGCATTGTCATAGCAAAGAAACGAATTTTAGAGAATATACATAAGAAAACACACTAAAGACATTACAGGGACAAACAGGTCGATGATGAAAAGGCCTTACATTGCTTCCTTTCCAGGCTTCGTACACCCGTTGTGTCATGGAGATAAGAAGAAGAAGGATAAAGCCGACAGAAATCAGACAAACAATCCTAGCTACCCAGAAGACGAATTCGAGGATAGCGTGAATCTCTCCCCGTCTTCTATTTCATTTGAAATTATTTTTACCAAACCTCCGGCGCTCTCTCCGGCGAAGAAAGAAAAAAAAAAGGGTTTTTTTCTTTTTCTTTCGTCCGATGAAAACGCCAGAAGAAATCGATTTCAAACCCTAACAGTACCAGAGATCGCTAGCAAAGGATTGAGATTAGAGAATAATAAAAAATGGCTCGCGAGCGACTTCTGGTCTGACCTCCCTTCAACAGGGCGGTGTTTTTGTCTTCTGCGTCTTGCGACGAACGATAGCTTTTTTTTTGTTTTTGTTGGTTCTCTTTCTCTCTTTCGTTTTCCCTTTACCCTTTTCCTTTTGCTTATATGACGTCATTATGTTTTAAAAAACCACGATTAGTAGAGTAATACAGTACCACCCCTCGTTTTTCCTGCGCATTTTCTGTCAGGTCCATTCCTCGTGCAACACTATACACAGCTTTTGTTGTTGGTTTTTGATTTTTATTTATTCAAAATTAGGTTCCGGTTAGGAGAATTCATACCACATCTAATACAATTTGAGAAAATATGCGTTTTTTTTCTTCAAATTGAATCATTTTTGCTTCGTTTTCACTTTTTTTTTTTACTTGTTGACCTCTAGGCTATAAGACAATGTTCAAATGCATTTATCAAACATTCCTAAGCCTACCTTTCGTTCGTCCCGCAGCAGTTAGACTCCAAAACTTAAGCTAACAATTTTTTTTTAGCTAACGTAGTACTACTAGTACTATGCTATTTTTTTCACCTAAAACAGTTGACCAGTTCACAACATATATAATAAGCTTTATAAACCTACTCCAAAATGACCAAAACTCAATTTGGGGGTGAGTTGGCAACCCTTACTCTCTCATTGGTCAAGCTCTCGGTTTCCTGTGAGTTCTAGGGTCCTCTTGATGTTACGTATTCGAATTGACACTGTAACACTCTGATTTCGGCCTCTGAATCTCTTGACGCTTATTTAACTATGTCATGGTATGGTTAGAAAAGAAGGGTTACATGTACCATACTAGAGTTTTCCCGGTAAAATTGTCTCGATTAATAACTCGCATTATTCTCTAAAATAATATCTCACACCTAATGGAAATCACAAATAATTTGGTCTACCACTTCCACATTTTTTAATGTGGAAGCCAAGCGTTAGTTATTTTACTTATAGAATATACAAATATTCGAACAGGTGGGACCAAATGTAAAATAGAATATGATGCCAAGGTTAGAGATAGATATTGGGGCAATGGTATAGTCGTAAGAGTGATAAAGCTCGTAAATCGTAATCTAAGCAGGGCCGTTCGCTTCCACCAAAGGACAAAACTATTTCCCGACTCATCTCTCTGTTCATTGGTTCCTTCAAATATCAAAATTCGGACACACACACAAAAAGATGCCCTGAATAAACCAAATAGACAGACCCCTCTCTTTCTCTCTCCATTGCTATTGCTGACTCTCCCTTCTCTCGTAAACATCGCTGTCTCCAAGATGGCCTCTCTCTCAGGCCTCTACTCTTCTTCTCCTTCTCTCAAACTCGCCAAAACCCTTTCCGTTAAAGCATTGACGGCGCCGAACAGAGGAGATTCCTTCTCTTTCCCACTTACCTCCAAACCGACACACCTACCGTTGACTCTCTCCCGCTCCTTGGCCCGCGACATTTCTCACGCTGATGCCGCCTCCCCCAAGAAAGAGCTTATCAAGGATCCCGATGCGCTGTGGAAGCGATACCTCGATTGGCTCTACCAGGAGAAGGACCTCGGTCTGTATCTCGATGTCAGTCGCGTCGGGTTCACCGATGAGTTCGTGGTTGATATGGAGCACCGTTTCCAAGCTGCGTTCAAGGCCATGGAGGATCTCGAAAAAGGGTCTATAGCTAATCCAGATGAAGGAAGGATGGTTGGACACTACTGGCTCAGGAACTCCAAGCTCGCACCTAAGCCTACTTTGAAGACACTGATCGAGAAGACGCTTGATTCGATCTGCAGTTTTGCAGACGAAATAATCGATGGCAAGGTTGGTCTTTTGTTTGGATGTTTGATCATTTTGTAATTGGGGTCAATTAGTCGCATTTCTGATTCTTACAATGCAGAGTCTTACTTAGCTCACTGTTTGAATCTTGTTTGCTTGCTGTTCCCACTCAATTTGACAGATAAAGCCACCGTCTTCTCCTGCGGGTCGTTTTACTCAGATACTTTCTGTAGGCATTGGTGGTTCAGCTCTTGGACCTCAATTTGTCGCTGAAGCCTTGGCTCCTGATAACCCTCCATTGAAGGTATCTCACTCTGTTCTAATTATGGTCAACGTTAGATTCTTGGCTCAGTTTTTTTTTTTTGTTTCTCGTGCTTTAATGACTTTTCTCTACTTTTGGCTGTTGATAGATAAGATTCATTGACAACACCGATCCTGCTGGAATCGATCATCAGATCGCACAACTTGGGGACGAGCTTGCCTCAACTTTAGTAATTGTCATCTCAAAGGTGAACACTTGATTCAATTCTGTGCACTGGTTGTTTATATGATGCTTGGTCCTGTTATTGGCGAGTATGACTTACGTTTCCTATGCGTTTCCCCAGAGTGGAGGTACTCCTGAAACTAGAAATGGACTATTGGAAGTACAGAAAGCATTCCGCGACGCTGGTCTGAATTTCGCAAAACAGGTTTTGATCTCAGGTTTTTGTTTCCGCTTTTTTTTGCTGAACTCCATGTCTCTACGAACATGGTTAATGTCTGAGACAAGTGTATTTTGTCTCTTAAAAAAAACTGGCTTCCAATGGATCATTAGACACCTTCAGATGTATTTGCATATGATCTAGCTTCAATTTCTGCCCAATTGTAGTTCCTCAGCCGCAAATTCCCGCTGTATGCTTATGCAGGGTGTTGCAATAACACAAGAAAACTCATTGCTGGATAACACTGCAAGAATTGAAGGTTGGTTAGCTAGATTTCCTATGTACGACTGGGTGGGTGGAAGAACATCAGTAATGTCTGCAGTTGGCCTTCTTCCAGCAGCACTACAGGTAATTGCTGCAGCATAAGCTTCAAATTAGAACGATCATTCGTTACTCTTACGTATGTTAATGCACTGTCATCGTATAGGGGATTGATATTAGAGAGATGCTTGCTGGTGCTGCGATAATGGATGAGGCCACCAGGACAACTTCGGTAAGTCTTACTTGTTGCAGCTTGTGTATGAACTCCTTCATTCTGGTGTTATTGAAGATGAATTTACTCACCAGGGTTGGGTTTTCTGACTCATAAACTTATGGTCTATCATGACTCACTCTAGCCTGTAAATTCTTTCATCTTTCAGCTCAAAAATAACCCTGCAGCGCTCTTAGCTATGTGTTGGTATTGGGCTTCCGATGGCGTTGGTTCCAAGGTATTTTTCACCAACGTTTTCATGAGTGTTGAGGCTAGCAGCCTAGCAAGGAGATTGAGTTTTTATTGACGTTTTTGACTCATCTTTCCTTTCTTCTACAGGATATGGTCATCCTTCCTTACAAGGACAGCTTATTACTATTTAGCCGGTATCTGCAGCAGCTGGTCATGGAATCACTAGGAAAGGAGTTTGATCTTGACGGTAACACTGTAAGCATACTATTTCTTCATTTTTCACGGCAGCACCCCGAATGAAAGTTCATGAGCATTTTAAATCTCCTGAGAAGTGATATTGGTCTTGCAACTAGTGCCCACTCGTAAAAAGCAGAAGATCTTGGTTACTTGCTTAATTACTTGTGTGCATGGTTGAGTTAATTACCACTCCGTCATGGAAGAATTGAAAACATGTATTCTGTTTTCTCAACCCTGTTATTACAAATGTGATCCCATGGAGCGGTGATTTGAATTTGCAGGTTAATCAAGGGTTAACTGTATACGGAAACAAAGGGAGCACAGATCAGCACGCGTGAGTTTCTTTTATTCATATAGTTTACCTATCGAGAAAAAGAAATAATGGAGAGCTCTTTATGCAACAGTATTTAATTTGTTGAATTTCATTAGCTACATTCAACAGCTGAGAGAGGGTGTCCACAATTTCTTTGCAACCTTCATAGAAGTGCTACGTGACAGACCCCCAGGTCATGATTGGGATCTTGAGCCAGGTGTCACTTGTGGAGACTACCTCTTTGGAATGTTACAGGTCTGATTTAAGAATCTTGTTTCGCACAGCTTAGTCAGAGATGATATTCACTCTTTACACATAACACATTGTATTTGGACCACTGATGAGCTTGTTTGAATTTGTGCAGGGAACTAGATCTGCTTTATATGCAAACGGTAGAGAGTCCATTAGTGTTACTATCGAGGAAGTGACACCAAGATCTGTTGGGGCTCTTATAGCTCTTTATGAAAGAGCGGTTGGGTTATATGCCTTACTTGTGAACATAAATGCTTACCACCAACCTGGTAAAGATTTCAGCTCAAATCTAAAAACCTATGTTTTGGAATTGAACAACTGAATTTGTTAACTGAAAAACAACGATTTCAGGTGTGGAAGCCGGTAAAAAGGCAGCAGCAGAAGTTCTTGCCCTGCAAAAGCGTGTATTGTCAGTTCTTAATGAAGCCAGGTAAGAATCAGACCATGTCTACGTCTCTTTCAATTCTTGTCAGAAGAGGCCACTTACATCTTATTCGGAATCCCTCTGGCTCTGTCTGCAGTTGTAAAGATCCAGTAGAGCCACTGACACTTGACGAGATAGCTGACCGTTGCCATGCTCCTGAGGAAGTAACGTCCAAATCCTTGATAGGAACTTTTCATTAGTAACTTTTTGAATGGACATATCAAGAAGTTTTGTCTTTGAATTTGCAGATCGAGATGATATACAAGATCATAGCGCACATGTCTGCAAACGACAGAGTTCTGATAGCTGAAGGAAGCTGCGGATCGCCACGGAGTGTCAAAGTGTACCTGGGCGAGTGCAATGTGGATGACATGTACGCATAATAAAACCAACACTTTCTCAAAACTCAGAAGATTCTCATTCTCTGTTTTCCATAAATTTGTCCGCCATTTCTGTGATTTTGAAAAGGGAAAGAAGATTGAAATAAGAGCTGGAAACAATTGTGCACTTGTTTGAAATAAAGATTATTTCAGAATGTGGAATATGTTTATTGTAATGAAAACACTGGAGGATTCATCAATCAACCATGCTAATGGAAAAGAATGAAGTGCACTTTGTTTTGATCTTGACATCTCTTCTACTTGCTTCTTTTGGTTAGATGCTCTTTTGTTGCATATCTGTAAACAAAAAAAAAGCTTAAGCAACTTCACGTGTGAGTTAGATGAGTCTTGTCACGGATGCTCAACAACTTTCGTCCATGTGGTCACATAGTATTAATATTGCAACTCAAGCAAGTGAAATGTTTCATACTTGTAACAACTTCAACAAAAAAATTTCAGTTTTTTTTATTGCCTAGCTACTTTTCATAATTACGCAGAAAGACACTTAAACGTACTTTATTTCTATACACGACGTTTTTTTCCCATAATAATCTTCACTTACCACTTTGAAAATTCGAATGGAAATATGTTGACAAAAACGGTAGATCTGTGCCGTAAGAAAACAAGACACAAGTCGATTTGTCCCCACCACCCACCTATTTTGTAGCTAAAACAACAAAACTATAACGGTACATTTCCTTTCCTATTTTCAAAACCATCTTTTGTATAAATAATATTGCTGAAAAATCGCTTTTCCACGTAACCCACCACTACCCGTTATCCTCCCAGCTCCCCCATCAAGCTCATGACGACGTCGTTTCAGAGTGTCTTACCAACTGGATTGCCTTTCTTCTCTACCCCTTTCCCAAATTTGAATTCCCTAATTTTTTGAAAATTAAAAAGAGAATTAAAAGTAACAAAAAGACTTCCAAAAATAAAACAAAAATCAATTTGAAGCGCACAGATTTCGATCGTCTCTCTCTCCCTCGCTCCTCCTCCCTGAAAGCTTCCTGATTAAGCTTAAGCTAACTTCGTCTCCTCTCCACTGCAAAATCTAGCTCGATCTGAGACTCCCTGAGGAATCTCGTCTAAAGCAACACTTCATTTGCTTCATCTATCAACTTCCTTCGCATCAATCAACTCACACTGTACTACACCATGATCTCCAGCGGAGGATTGCAATTACCCGCTCCCAAAGTCCGTAACGGAAACGTAACAGCCTCAACTCCTGTACCGGTCATTAGAACCCTAGTAGCCACCGATGCTGACGCCACTGGCACTGCTTCTCCTTCCGAAGACGATGATATGAGTATGAATTCCGACGACGTCTCCCTCGATTCATCTCTTGCCAACAGTAGAGTCTCCAGTGGCGTGGAACGTAGTTACGGGAAAAACTCTTCTTATTATACTTACTCTGAGGTGAGCTCCTCCAGAGAGACTCTCGTCGGTGCACGCGGACAGACGGAGCCCAGATTTGATAGTGATACCGAGGAGGATGAATCCACGGATTCAGCTTCGAGCTCGCAGTTCTCTCCTCCGCCACCGGCTGCGAGGATTAACGGCGGTGTATCTCGTGTTGAAACTCACTTACCTAAGACGGACGGTGGAGCTGCCGTTGAGAAGGTTGAACCTCTCGCGTTTGCTGGATCCGATACAGTTTCGTATGATGGTTGATTTTTCCGCGTTCTAGGATAAAAGATTTGCAATCGATTTTTGTATTTGTTCTGGATACTGGCTAAGTGGCGCAGTGATAAACACACTGAAAAACGAACTCTCTAATCTGTTTAGATGTTTTCGTTTATTGTGGTGAGGAGCCTGTGTTATTAGCTGACTCACATCAGAGAAGAATTGCTTGTTTTGGTTCAGTTTTACTTGTATAGTGTTAGAACAGCAAGGATGTGATTTGTTTCTTTATCGATCTTCTCATGATCTAGTTCATATGGCAGGAGCTTATTGATGACAAGTTATCTTCTGAAGAAGTAAGCGATATTCCCAGTGCCCCTCCATTCTCAGGGGCAGCAGAGGAATCTGAAGAAATTAAACCAGCGACTTCAAGCGTTCAAATTTCAGAACTAAAAACAGAAGATTGTGTAGAAAGTAGAAAGACTGGCCATATAACTAGGTTTCTCTTTTATTTCTCTGTTTACATATGAAATGAATTCTGAGTCTACTAAATTATTTTAACCTTTTGCTTCTGTTCCTGTAGACCTAGTGCTGCTTCTGAGTCATCTGGGCCATCTGATCAACATCCAGCTCGGCTGCCATCTTTTCATGCAAGGTAATTCGGATCTGATTAGCTTGTTCGCTACTTTCATAAACTGAATATAGAAACATAGAAAACCCCAGTGTTTATCTTCAATCAGTTTAGTAAACAAGTTGGATTATTTGTGATCACTGCCTCTGCCTATTTTTGTGCTCTACAGTGCTCGTGGGCCATGGCATGCTGTGGTTTCCTATGATGCATGTGTACGCCTTTGCCTTCATGCGTGGGCAAAGGGTTGCATGGAGGCTCCAATGTTTTTGGAAAATGAATGTGCTCTTCTACGAGAAGCATTTGGGTGAGTTTATTATTTCTATGTAGATATTTTTATTTTTATAGAGCGCCTTTCTAAGTTTACATACGTATTACTTTAATTTCAAAATATTATTCCCATGTAAATATCTTATATTTTCCTTATACAAACTGAGATGGAAGGATAGTTTTCATCCGCATGCCTCGCAAGTAATTACTGAATAACAGATTTGTTTTCGGGTTAAATACTGAATAATAGGTTGCAGCAACTCCTTTTGCAATCGGAGGAGGAAATGCTGGCGAGTCGATCTTCACAAGCTCCGCACGAGGGAGTTGCACCAAAACCCAAGAAAAACATTGGCAAAATGATGGTGCAAGGTGAACTTTAATTCCATGTTCCATTTGCTTCTTTGGCTGCCCTACTATAATCAGTAGTCGTAATAAACTATCTACTTTTCAGTACGACGTGTAAAAACCGTTTTGGATGCTCCAACCGGTTGTAGTATATCTTCTTTGAAGCCATCGCTGATAAAGTTTGAGAAAATCCGGGTTCACTTTTCCAATATTTCAACACGCTTATCTTCTGGATGGCGGGCTCTAAGGAAGATCCATGTACGTGTACCAGCAAATGGTACTTCTCTTTCACGTCAAAGCCTGGGATATGTACATGCCAGTACACAGTACTTAAAACAAGTTTCTGGTCTCCTGAAAGTTGGTGTCACAAGTCTGCGTAATAGTTCAACGTCTTATGATGTTGTTCAAGGTATGTGAAATTAATAACCTCTTGTCTATTTGGACTTCACTTAGTATGTCATGTATAAATGTATGTGTGGGTGAAGTTAGGAAGATATTGTACTTCCATGTTTCCCCAGTTCAATGCTTTTTTTTTGTGCGATAACATTTATATATATTGATTAATCCGTTTGGTTCTGGCATTCAGAAACATACTCTTGTAGGTTAAGATTGAAAAGTTTAACTGAAGATGACGCCATTATGATGCAGCCCGGTTCTGGTGAAGGCCATCTTTTGTATGTACTTATGTTTTCCGATTCTTCTTCTTCTCTCCCAATTCAATTTTTGGGCAACTTTCCAATGTGTGGTGTCTGACAAAAGTACATAAAAATATCAACAGCTTTCCTGATAGCCCTGGAGATGATCTGATTGTTGATATACTTGATTCAAACGGGAAGGATTTTGGGCGTGTGCTTGTCCAGCTAGCTAATTTTTCTGAAGACTCGGTAAGTCATTTTTACTTACTTTTTTTTTGGTTTGATTATACGTTTCAAATGCTTCTAATGAAGTATGCATACAGGCTGAGAAACTTCGCTGGTGGTCTGTTTTTCGTGAGCCAGAACATCAACTTGTGGGCAAACTCCAGCTCTATATTAACTACTCAGCAAGTTTTGATGATAACAGCCATTTGAAGGTAGTGTTAACAACCTATCACTCATTATATTTGGTATTTATGATGATCTCTCTTTTCGTTTGCTTCCTGTAAGTGGATTGAAATCTCTTTGTAGTAGACTTAGAGACACTCCCGCAATCCATTTCCTTGAGAAACTTTTATCTCGTACTACAAGTACCTCTTTTCTTGTTGGTAGCAACCAGATGACTTCAACCAGAAAATGTTATTTTACAATAGTTACTGGTTTTAGACTTTTTATTAGCACTTTATCAAAATTTGGGAGCTTATGGTTGTCTTAGAGCTCATGCACGTACATTCAGCTCCTCTCTAAGTCAATTAATTGAAACGTTTCTCATAATTACTGAAAATCTATCCTTTATCTGAAGTACTTATATCCTCTGAAAATTATGTCTCTGAACAAAGATATAAACTCATTGTACAGTGCTCAGAAGATTTTGGTGTATTGATGTTTTTCTTTTTCATCTTCCCTTAGTGTGGCTCTGTTGCGGAAACAGTAGCATATGACCTAGCCCTAGAAGTAGCCTTAAAAATGCAGCGATTTCAGCAAAGAAACTTATTATTATATGGTTCATGGAAATGGCTTTTGGAAGAATTTGCCTCCTACTATGGGATTTCCGATGTCTACACCAAGCTCAGGTATACCTATACCGTGCTCACTTCTATTTTTCTTTCTTATCACTCCATTTTTTTTTATCTTACTTATTTTGTTTTGTTACGTTAAGATACTTGTCCTATGTGATGGATGTGGCTACACCGACTTCCGACTGTCTCCAATTGGTGCATGACTTGCTAACACCTGTCATCATGAAAGGAAATGGCAAGAGCGCCTTGAGTCATCAAGAGGTAAATCCGCAATCAGCTATTATTTTTTCGTTGCCGTTTTCTGGTTAATACCTCTGTATGCATAGGAGTACATGCAATGGTGATTGACAGAATTAGAGTTCACGTAGTTTCTCATATAGCAATTTTAAGCATCGAACAATACCTCATGTCACTCAAGTTTATCTTGTTTTCTGTTGATTTTTTTTTCCCTGTGGAAGCATAATAATCTTGTCATATACAATGCCTTTTCTGCTTCGGAACCGCTTATTAATCTCTGTTTTTTTTTTTTTTTGTATTTTTTGCTTTCAACAGAACCGGATCCTAAATGAAATCAAGGACCAAATCGAGCAGATTCTGAAGCTGGTCTTCGAGAACTACAAATCTCTTGACGAGTCCTCATTCTCTGGAATGAATGATGTAGTCAGTTCTGCAACAGGAGTTCCAGCGCCAGCGCTCACTCCTGCTGTTAAATTGTACATGCTTCTGCATGATATCTTGTCTCCCGAGGATCAGACTAATCTTTGTCACTACTTCCAGGTATAGCATACAACCTCTCAATTGCGTTAACCTTACTCTTGGACAATTTTTCTCATCTCTCTGTCATCAATGCTTTTATAGGCAGCAGCAAAGAAGAGATCTAGAAGGCACATGGGTGAGACAGATGAGTTTGTTACAAACAACAGTGATCCCAACTTTTGGGATCCTTCTGCAATGTCGGCTGCTTACCAGAAAATGACAATGGTCTGCAAGAATGTAAAGAATGAGATTTATACTGATATTGAGATCCAAAATCAAGATATACTTCCCAGGTTAGTATGCAAGTGAAGACAAATCATGTTCAGTTAGTCGTCTGTTCAACCTTTTCCAAATAATTGGTATAAAAGATAAATGAACGCTACTTTTTTCCAGAATATGCAACGACAAGTAGATCTTCAACCAGAATATTCTTTGCTGACCAACCCTAGTCAACTTCAGTTTCGAAGTAGTGCTAAACCGGCAATATTTGCATCGTACAATAGACAGATTTGTCAATATATTAACTAGATGGCCAAGTATTTCCAGAGATTTGAGAGAAGCTTATTTTCCTTCCCTTAGCTTCTCTTTCAGTCTGTGGTTTCTGTGGGTTATACCTTGTTGGCATCACCCATACTATTGCCTTCACGTGTTATTTGTCATATTTGAGCCACTCTTGTTCCATTATGGTCTCAAATGTTTGTTATATTGTTTTATGCAGCTTTCTTGACCTTCCAAACCTGTCAGCGTCCATATATAGCACTGATCTCTGCAACAGACTTCGAGCATTCCTTGTTGCATGTCCGCCCTCTGGTCCTTCACCAACAGTTGCAGAGCTTGTGATAGCAACTGCAGACTTCCAACGTGATCTTTCCAGCTGGAACATTAGGTAGGTCGTGTAGATTATTTGAATTTTTTTGGCTGTCAATTGATATTGACTAGTATCATGTTTCATTTTACAGTCCTATTCAAGGCGGTGTTGATGCAAAAGAGTTGTTCCACTTATATATTATGATTTGGATTCAAGATAGACGACTTTCATTACTTGAGTCATGCAAACTTGATAAGGTATATATATGGATTCTCTGTGAGGTCTCTTTTATTCTAAATCAAAATGTGGAGATGCAAAAGTTTTTTTTGCCAAGACGTGCGATTTCACATTAATAAGTTACAAAATATGATTTATGTGAATAGCTGGATGTGGTGTTGTTCCGGATTCTTATATAACATAAGTTTATGGCGCATTATTGAGAAACTGACTTTTATGTTCAATCAGGTTAAATGGTCTGGTGTCAGGACACAGCATTCAACAACCCCATTTGTTGATGAAATGTACACGAGGCTGAATGAGACCATTCAAGACTATCAAGTTATCATTTCTAGATGGCCGGAATATATCTTTGTTCTGGAGAGTGTAAGTTTAGCTATTCCTTGATGCCTTTTGATTCGCAACTGTATATATTCTTGTGTATTCCATTGCATGTTATAAGCTATAAATGATTTGGTATATCTATGGTGCGAATTTGGATTCAAGTGATTTTCAAAATCAGGGATTGTCAATTTTTTTTTTATCTTAGAAATAAGAGTGAATAGGATCACATAAACTGTGTTTTTTAGGCCATTGCTGATATTGAAAAAGCAATTGTGGAAGCTCTGGAGAAGCAGTATGCAGATGTCTTATCGCCTCTCAAAGAAAACTTGGCTCCAAAAAAGTTAAGCTTCAAGTATGTCCAGAAGCTGACCAAGAGATCCGTGATTGCATATGTCGTCCCAGATGAGGTGACCATAACGTTCTGCACTTTTATCATTTAATTTTGTTAAAGGAAGATTGGTTTTGCTGAGAAGTTTCATTATCTGTTGTTGCAGTTGGGCATTCTGCTAAACTCTATGAAGAGAATGCTTGATGTTCTACGGCCTAAAATAGAGTCTCAATTTAAAGCATGGTCTTCATGCATTCCTGATGTTGGGAATGCAGCTCCTGGAGATCGTCTTTCTGAGGTGACAGTGATGCTCAGAGCCAAGTTCCGAAATTACCTTCAGGCTGTGGTCGAAAAACTCGTAGAAAATGTGAGTCCGTATTGGTAATCTTGTTGGATTTTGCATGTTCTGAGATCCTAGTCCGATTACTAAATACTAAATGCATGCGTTGTAATAAGATATTTTGTTTTGTTTTCTTAGAGCAAGCTACAAAAGGGCACAATGTTGAAGAAGATTCTTCAGGACTCTAAAGAAAGTGTTGGAGAATCGGACATCAGAAGCAAAATGCATAACCTGAAGGAGCAGCTCACCAACACAGTAAATCATCTACATTCCGTTTGTGAGACGCATGTCTTCATAGCATTGTCCCGAGGATATTGGGATCGTATGGGACAGGTAACTATTCTAATAGTCTCGCATGATTTTTGTTTGTTTTGTGGTGTTGGGGAGCTGATTCTTCTTCTGCGCATGGCAGATTGTTTTGAATTTTTTGGAGAACAGGAAAGAGAACAGAGCTTGGTACAAGGGTTCTAGAATTGCTGTCTCTGTAAGGCCTCTGAGAAACTGCAATTTCTGTTGATCGTAAGAATCTAAGACTTGACCTCATCCTGTGTATTATTGGTGCTTGCAGATATTAGACGATACATTTGCAGCACAGATGCAGCAGCTACTAGGAAATTCATTAAGAGAGCAAGACCTGGAGCCTCCGAGATCAATTGTGGAGGTTCGCTCGATTCTTTGCAAGGACACTGCAGTTAATAAAGCCAAGTCTTTCTACTACTAAAAATGCTCAACATTCCTTAGCTCGAAGCTGTAAGGATCAGATCTCATTTGCTCGTCTGCTTGAAGCTGCAAGTATTTTGCTTGGTGGAGCAAATTGTCGAAAACCTTCATAAAGCTTTGGGTGTATAATAATAAATACAAGGGTTAGGTTACCACATTTTCCTTTAGTACGAAAATGTCTATATATTACTAGACTGGTACGGGTTGTGATAAGAGTTAATAACAACACGATGAAGTGAAATACAAAACTCTATTTACTAAACTTAACTAAGTTACAAGGCTAAAGAAGTAACAAGTCCCTGCGTTGGACCTAAACAACACCAAACTATGTGTGATGATGTGAAGATGATTGAGATGAGAAGTTTTCTTTTATGGGAGTGTTTTAATATCGTCTTCACAAGTATGAAAAACGATGGTCTACATTGATTATAAACTTACAGAGGCTTAGTCAGCAAGGATCTAAGGCTACTCAGATTTGTGAGCTCGACTTAAATGTACTAAAACTTAGGATTTTCAGTCTCTTTTAGGGTTTATAGTTGTAGTCTCCTTATTAATTAGAATTCCTTTTCTGAAATTTCATCACGCTAAAACTTCAGAAACAAGCACATCGAATTTGAGATCAAACTAATCTTTAACATTGCATGTTGGGAATAACATCACAGAGAAGAAGGATCAACAAATGGCATTTGTACAGATATAAATTAAATGATATAAAACATTGCTGAGTCGAGGCTGTTGTAACTTTATGAGCACCATGTGAGTGAGATGTGTTTTGTCAATTCAGACAAGCTTTGAAATGGCCTTGCACGACACCCAGAAGGCTTTGGATGCAATACTCAGGATCATCGGGTTTTGATATATGCTGTTGCCGAAAAGAATTAAAAGGACAAGTTAGAATGGTGAGAACTAGTTAGAAGCATTCACACAAACAAAACTTAATGATCGAATGAGTTAAAGAGAGTGCGTTTTCCCTATGTATACCCTATCGCAGTTGCGCTCCACGATGCTACGTTGTAAATAACTTTACTTCCTTCCCATGCTTTTCGAAGCTTCCCCTTTCTCTTCTTGACTGAAAACATGGTGCTAAGTGCTACATGGCAGTTCATAAGAAAACTCTTAGTACCTGATAAAACTCTTCGATATGGAGAGACATAAGATTCACACTCACTAGCATCCTCGCAAGATATTTGCGGTTCTCTATAACAAATATCCTAGGCTAGTCTTTCTCTCTGGTTCAGGGAAAGTTGTAAAACTAAAATGGAAGTTCAAGAGTGTACCTTTCTGAAGCTGATCAGGTGATATATCCTACACAAACGATAACAACACTCAGAATAAGTTCAGACGAAGAGTTGATGAGACATAAAAGGACGAGAGATGTCTTAAAGTAGGTACCTTTGTCTGCTTAAGGGATGATATATATGTAGCCATGAAACAAGCGATACCGTCTGCTATATCTTCTTCCCTAACAAGTACATAATCATCTTCAGTTTGACCCATGCTTCCCTCACCCCATATATCATCTTCACTAACTACGTCCCAAGAGCTACCATCTTCTGCAATTTCAACAACTTAATAGTTATCATCTCTACAACCAATAATAAGCAGACATATCTTATTCAAGTAACCAACTTCTTACCAGCAACATCTTGGAGAACAGAAACTTGGGCTAGTTCTATCTTTTCCCTAAAGTCGTTACCTTCAACTCTAGATTTGATGAGATCATAGAACTGCGCAAGAAAACAGATCACATATATCATCAAATTCTCTCAAATTCAACTGCCAAATCAATCAAAGAGTATATCCGAATTAAAGCTATCTTTTTTTGTTTTTGGTTTTATCATCCGAATCTTACGGACCAGAGGGAGTGAGTTATATAAGCATACTTTATCGGCTTCAGGATCTCCTGGATCCGAAGAAGAGAACTCATCCTCCCTCTCCGGTGAGTCACTCTGTTGACCAACGGGGTCGCTATTATCCTCTTGGGAAGCAGCAGGAGCAGTATCGGCGAGATTTAGAAGCTCGAGAGCTCTCTGGCAATCCTCGAGCAAATTCTGTAACGTCTTCCGCTTTACACGAATACTATCCAAATCGACGCGGTTTACTGTATCATGAGTCGAGCTCGAGACCTCGATTTCCATGGAGGTATTCGCCTAATAATTGGCGTGCCGGAAATTCTGAAAGAGAGAAAGACGATTGATTGATTGATTGTTCTTTATTTTTGTGCGACCTTATTTGTTTAATTTCAACCGGAGATAGGAAAAGGAGACAAAGAGAGTCGTAACTAGTCAGACAACAAGCAACTACATGTTGTTCCAATAGAATCTATTGAATCTTCTTTTTGAGCAAAAAAAAAAAGTTGTTGCTTATAAAATTATAATGAGATTTAATATGTGTAGATTTAAATACTTTATGGTGAATAAACGAAAAAAGAAGCAAACCATTACTACCAGTATTAAACCATAATCAAATTTACAGCAAACCAAAATAAAACCATAAATAATAAGTTCACATCTAATCACCAGAAAAGAAAAGAAAATCAACTAAAATCAGAAAGCAACTTTACTAAGCAAGATCGATTAATGTCTACATGGTTTTATTCTTAAAAAATTAAAATTATATTTGTTTAGTTAAATCCGAACCGGAAATTGGATATGGTTTACAAAGCCAAAATCAGACCGAAAATTATGTGACGGTGAGAAAACCGATTCAAATCTCCGACGCCGGGACCAAACGAGCTAACCGATCAGCCCCAACCACCAGAGTATTATTTATACATGGAATATATCAACGCTTAGTCGCTGCAAGCAAAATGGTTTATGACAAGGCGTACAAAACATCTTATCTACAACTTCCAATCGTATATCACAATTCTATGCAAATTGTATGACAGCGCATATTTTAATGTTTTTGCGTTTTCTTTTAGTTTCTCTGTTGTTTTTGTCGTGAATTGCAACATACACCTTTTTTTTCCCTGTCACAGATGCAAGAAACAAGCATCATAGTTTGTCTTCTCCTTGTTCTTTAACAAGTTAGACTCTCAATAGAGTTGGTTGCATAATTAATCATCACTTATTGCATTTCAAGAGAACAAAAAGCGTGACACCTTACTTCATCTGCCTCTTGTTTAAACAGCCGCAGTCCCTCCATGCCCATCACTATAATTGTATCCGTAAATGCGCAGTATTTTCTCAGAGAGTTGCCTTCCTCTCCGGTGCCTGCATCTTGTTGCAACGCCCTTCTGGAAGCTTGCCGTAAGTTTATCATTCTCTTCTGTTTTTTTTCTTTGTGTCTGAGGTCCCTTTCTGTGGTATTCCATCAAAGCTAGATACCTTCGTTTTTCCACTAGGCAATTATATTCCTCGGGGTTTTACAATGATCATTTCGCAAATCCTTTTCTGCTCTTTCCCTAATTTTTTTGGGATGTTATACTCTACTGACATCCGAACATTGTTCACATATGTTATAAAAATGGGTTGTGCTCGCCTCTTCTCCTTGCAGCATATCTTTTCCCCAGTTTTCTGACGCGTAACATTATATCAGGTACTGACCGTGGCAATAGAGTCAATGCGGCAAGGAAAGACATCAGATTGATTGAGACATGACAAAAACAGAACTGAATCACTTCCACAGTTGATCAGCTAAACAGAATGTTATCATAACGAGAAAAAAAAATCTCTTCATCATTGTAGACTGATATAAGTGAAAGTTAGTTAACTAAGCAAGTAAAATCGGAGATTTTCTCGAGCTTACATTTCTGAGCGTTGAAGAACTTGAGGGCCTTGTGGAGAGCGAGAGTGTAGTTGTCTGGTTGAGGTGGCTTCGGTTTGTAGTATGGCACACGTTTGACGATAGTAGTTATGGATCCAGCGAGAAAGGCGGTTACAACGAACGTTCCGAGAGTCCAGAGAAAGATCTTGCGGCTGACTAGTATGCATCCGAGATCGACGTACTTCTTCTTCTTTGGCTCTGGCGGTCCGAGTAGCCAGCTCTGTTGCGTAGCGTCGAGTGGTCGCGGAAGAACCGCATTGATCTCTAAAGGACCACCCCATGGGTCTCGTCCGTACATAGTGATGGGTCCCCCGAATCAGATCTGCGGAACTATTGTGTTTTTATTAGAGTGGAGAAGACGAAGAGGTTTCGATGAGTGAGGCTTTAGGTGTGTGATGTGGAAAGTGTAAGTGAAGAAGCTTTAAAGTGCCTGCGTGAGTTTAATCAATATTTTGCCACGTGTGATTCTTTCTATCGTTCGTCAGATTTAATGTTTTGTTTTTGTTTTTGTGTAACCTGTGGGCCAGGGGATATACTAGTTGTTTTTTACTACTTCCTCTATTTCTCAAACATAAATGTTAATATGTTTTCACATATATTAAAAAAAAATTAAAAAATGACTATTTTAACCTTTTATTATTATTATTATCACTAAAAAAATAGAAAACAAAAAAAATTTGAACTAGTATTCTTATTTATGTGATATTCATTTCCCATATTGAAGATCCTATATTCTATTTATTGTGGTCAACATTTATTATTATTATTAACAGAGTTTACACTTGTTAAAATTTGTTTGCTAACGTATTAGTGTAAACCGTGTTAAAAAAAATTTAGATTTGGAGCCAAATATTTTTGCTTTGGAGCCTTAACTTTGGTTTAGTGCCAAAAACAAGTGACTATATATATTACCAATGAACGGTAGATTGTAACACCAATTTTTTAGTGATGGAATTTTCTCACGATCTAAACCAACCTGTTATAAGTCACGAGGGAGATGGAGAGTTCATCTTTGATTTAAATATTACACCACCAAATTCTGTTGAAGATGATTTAGACAATCCAAATCATGACGTGACAGAAGTTTCTTCTACAATTGTAATAGGTAAGTTTCAATTTTTTTCATTAATAAAATGTTTTGCGAAATTAGTACATGTGTAAAGATATCACATAAGTTGCTTTTCAAAGTTTTATCTATTGGCAATGTCTAAAATTAGTTTTATATGTCTATTTTTTAATCATAACGAAGTTGATATTGTTCAAAAATAATCATAATGTTAAAATTGCTTCATCTTCCTAATTTATTACTAATAATTTAAGTTACTCGGTTGGAATATAGTTTATAAATATAGAAATAAATAAGAACAAAAGAGATATTATTTAACCAATTATGCATTGAGATTCTAAAACATTCATCTTTTTGAAACAAATTTTTTTTTTAAAACATTTATCTTTCAGAAACAGAGGAAGTATTTGGAAACATAACGACGATATAAATTTGTACATTATACTTTGGGCATGTCTTCAAAACATGATCATCCTAACCAATGAATGTTTGTGATTGGTTAAAAATAAGAGAATATTACACAAAGAGTAACTTTTTTCAGATTATATAACATATATAACACATATAATCACTTTTCATTACTAAAGTACTTTGCCTCTTCTCTATCATTTAGAAATGTCTTTATTAACCCTCATCATCTCTTTCTCTCATTCTCTCTTTTTCTTTCTCTCTCTCGTTGTCTCACAATAATTCTTTTATTTTTGTTTTTTTTTTATTTTTCTCTTCATATTTTTAGATTCAAATTTTTTATCTCTACATATCAAATATCTTTTTTCTTTTGTACCATAAATCATAACTTTTTTCTTCATTCTTTTGATATCCATTTAGTTATACTTTATTTGTACGTGTATTACTTTTTGTATACAATAAAATTTAAAGAATGAGAATGTACACATAGACAACATATTGTGGATAACATATTATAAACAATACACTATGGACATGGATCTGTATACATCGATATTTAGATATAAATATGGACATTGATCCGTGGACATAAAACTGGAATATGGATATATAAACCTGAATCTGATATGAATATGTGGATATGGATCCGTGGACATGGATCCATGAACATGGATTCGTGTAAATCCAAGTCTTATTACGACTAAACACTGTTTTTGCATCCGAGATACACTTACATACGTTCACAATTGTATATATGTTCGTTCACAAACCACAATATATGTATAGTTATCTGACATATATGTTGGTGTACATGCATATAATATAAGCTCATATTTTTGTACGTCCACACTTAATCATCTTTTTCTTCTGTACGTAGATCTGTGGATATCACTCTAAGATATGGATCCATGGACATAGATCTATAGATTTTGGTTAGTGTACGTCCACAAAAGGATGTTATGCAAACATTATTAAAGTATATTAAAATGGGTATCGTAATATACTGGAAAAAGATTGTATATTATACAACCAGCTAAATTTATTTTATATTTCTTAAAAAAACTAAAATAATGTGTAAAAAAATATGATGGAGAAAGAAAGAAATAAAATAAATAGAAAAATAAAAAAAAAAGTGTGAGTTTTAGTTAAGGGTAGTTTAGTATTTATAAAAATTGAATAGTATTTTAAGTAGAGAAAAGTACCTCAATAACAAAAAGTACCTGATTTTAAAACAAAAAGTGTCAAAAGTATCTAAAAATGTAATCAACTCTAAAAACAATATAGAAAGACAAGTTAGAAGAAGTGGTAGACTCGTAAAAAAAGCCAAAAAGAAGCTATTATCAAGATAGCGGGTGTAGTCTATATCCACAGGTCACTTGAAACCGGGAATTCAGCCACAGCACGTTCATATATAGACGTTTGCTCAAACTTTATGTAATTCTACAAAAAAAGTAAATACAGTCATAAGGCTTCCAAATAGACAAGTCTATAGATTCAAATCCTTCACGCAAAATGATCACAGATGGTACGCATATTATAATCCAACTTCCACACAACATATAGACAAATATAAACTGCATAATAAGCCATCAGTAACCCTTCCGCACCATGAGTTGCTGAAACTTTTCCGTGTCAGATAAATCTTTCTTAGATATGTTTCTTTCAAGATGGGCACGTTCACTATACATCTGTTGTGCCTTCTTGTTTGCAACAGCAACCTGGGGAGAAACCTTACTCAATCATCAGATCCAATATCAAGCTCAGTGCCCTGTTCCAACTCCCAAGCCTTATATGCAATAAGGGTGGAGCTCAAGTTTTCCAGCGGAACAGACAGGTGACGGTGAAATATGCTTCGAATCCTTTGTGTCTGCTTATTCCTCTCCTGCAGAATAAAACCAATTTCTACTAAATTCAACGAACTATAAACAAATGTAACTTTATGAAATAAAGCGATGCACATATGTTACTTACAAAGTCGATGAGAGAAACATGGGGGAAATATTAACCCTCAAAAGTGATTAACGCTTTTAATTATGCTATGAATTAACTTCTAAGTTACTTGATATGAGACTTTTGTAAAGAATTTTACATAAATCTCTGAATTTCAGATGAAAATAAATTTTAAATGTTAATCAAAGACAGAACTATCAAAGAAGTTGTGATAAACCAATCTGATGAATTTTGTTGAGTTTCGTAAATTTGATAATTCAAACACTTTAGGAGATTCTTGATCACAAAATATATAAATCTTTATTCTATCACAAAATATTTACGATTAACTAAAGAAACTGTGCACAGCAACCATTTGCTCTCGTTTATAACATGTGTGAACAATGTTCGGATGGCAGTAGAGTATAACATCCCAAAAAAAATATGGGAAGAGCAGAAAAAGATTTGCTAAATGATCACTGTAAAAACCCGAGGAATATAATTGCTTAGTAGAAAAACGAAGGTATAGCTTTGATGGAATACCACAGAAAGGGACCTCAGACACAAAGAAAACAAAAAAAAAAAAAACAGAAGAGAATGATAAACTTACGGCAAGCTTCCAGAAGGGCGTTGCAACAAGATGCAGGCACCGGAGAGGAAGGCAACTCTCTGAGAAAATACTGCGCATTTACGGATACAATTAGAGGTATTTAAGAGCGAAAGGCTAACTTTGATCGACTCTCATCTTCTTTCGACCATATTCTTTGAACTGTATCTCATCTACTTTGATCGAAATCCATTCCGATCTTCTCGTAGCACCCATCTAATTGATTTCCCTCTCTTTAATTGTTGTTAGAGATTTTCTAATAAAGAGTTTGCCCAGATTCCATCTTCCTCGCTGGAGATCTTTGACAGGTTTTATTAATTGAAACAATCTTTAAATTTTATCTCTATTTTGATATTGAAGAACTCCAATGTTTTGTTAAAACTTTCTTCACTTATGGTATTTCTCAACAGTGAATTAAAAAACTGTAAGAGATTTTAGTGGTACGGTCAATGAGACTCTTTTGTGATTCATGGGGAAAGGCCTTGTTTAATAGTTAATAGCGGTGACTATTTAAATACAGATGTGTAATTAAACAAATATTTCTGAATATAAGTCATTTAATATTGCAGTTTTTTTTTTTTTTTTGATTTTTCTTAAATTAATCTAAATTTTCAAGTTTCCTAATTTTTTTTGAATTAGGATTTTGAAAAACTTTTTATATACACACGGGTTTACGGGGTGGTGGGGAAGTAGCTTTGCTTAAGTTACAAAGGCTAAAGAAAGAAAAGAATATGGAAGATCAAAAACAAACAAGTTTCACATTGATGATTGTTAACTTCTCGGAGTTGGAAGATCCGATATCATCACCAAACTTCTTAAGTGGCGGTTACGAATGGTATAATACATATATTTAGTTATTTTGATTCTGGACTCATCCTCTAGATTGCTCGATATCATTAGATGTACAGCTTAAATATGGTGTAGGCTTTTCTAAAAAAGATTTTAGCGTCTAATTATAATGATTTTTCTATATATATATTTTTCCTCTTTTTCAGGTCTTTGGAAGTTTATCCCAAAGGAAAGTGTATAAAAGATTACTTAACTCTCTACCTTCAAGTTGCGAATCCTGAATCATTGCCACTTGGATTGAATATACGAGCTAACTTCTCCTTCGTGCTATTGAATCAATCAGGCCAAGAGCTTACGAGAGCCAACGGTAATTAACTTTTCTTTCATCATGTAGTAAAAAATTTGATGACTGATGAAGATTAAATTTTAAATCAAATCTTTCTGCTTTTGTCTTACAGAAACGTACAAGTTATTCTCGGTTCAGTTCCCAAGATGGGCGATCTCCACGTCTCTTACAGTCCTTCAAGAAAAAGGGGTTTTTGCGGAGAATAAACTGATCTTAAAAGTCGAAGTACAAGTAGTTGAAGTTGAAGTTGTTGATGAAGCAGACGTAACTGGGGATGAGACGTTAGATCTCAATGGTTTCCAAGTTCTTTATTCTCAGGTATATGGATTTTTTCTTGTTTCAATTTCTTTTCTGAGATTTGACATATGGTTTAAGATAATTCCATATATTTTTCTTGTTAACAGGTTGATCCAGTTAGATCGCTTTTCATGAAGCACCCTTGCGTTGCAGTAAATTTCAGATTGACGAACCAATTGGTGAGGACAACATACATGAACGTCCTCCTTGGTCTAATCGATACACTGAACAAACCTCCACATAGCATATCCGATATTGAGCTAAGAAATGCTCACAGCGAGTTGATAGAGCTAACAGAAGTAGGCTTCAAGCTAGACTGGTTAATGATGATGCTTAATGAGGTTGCCTTGGAGAGGAAGAAAGAAAATGGTAATGGGTCACTAGTCCAAGAACTCGAAGAACAATTCACCAGACTCAACATTAAATCGAATAAGGAGAAAATCAAATCTACTAATTCTGCTACTAGAGACTGGCTCAAGGGTGTTGTTCACTCTTGGAATAAGTGGAAAGGACGATTGGGATTTGCTAATCATCTTCGTTATGAGAAAATAGACTAAAGAATACATTTTATTACCGTATCTGTGGTTCGTAGTTTCAAGGATTTTGTAGCTGGAATATCGAACCCATTGCAAAAAAGTCAATCATATTACTACACATGCGCGTATAATCACTTGTGATTTTAGTTTTGGTTGATTCTTCTTTTCATTTAGTAGTCTATTTGACTTGTAGTCTGAATCTTGGACCCAAATGGCCAAGACTAATAGTAGTACAAGCTGGCAAAAATCAACAATGCAGACGAGTCTAACTTGGTCTTTCCAAACTCTCCGGTCTGTTTTCTAACATGAGAAGGATCAACGCCGTAGAAAACAGGAATCAAGATCGATTAATGTCTACATGGTTTTATTCTTAAAAGTTAAAATTATATATTTATTTAGTCAAATCCGAACCCGAAATTGGATATGGTTTACAAAGCCAAAATGTGAAAAAAGCACCGGGTTAACTGGGAATTAAACTGACAGACCGAAAATGATGTCGGTGAGAAAACCGCTTCAAATCTCCGAGGCCGTGACCAAACGAGCTAACCGATCAGCCCCCAACCACCAGAGTATTATTTATACATGGAATATATCAACGCTTAGTCGCTGCAAGCAAAATGATTTATGACAAGGCGTACAAAACATCCTATCTACAACTTCCAATCGTATATCACAATTCTACAAATTGTATGACAGCGCATATTTTAATGTTTTTGCGTTTTCTTTTAGTCTCTCTGTTGTTTTTGTCGTGAATTGCAACATACACCCTTTTTTTTCCCTGTCACAGATGCAAGAAACAAGCATCATAGTTTGTCTTCGCCTTGTTCTTCAACAAGTTAGCCTCTCAATAAAGTTGGTTGCATATATAAATCATCACTTTTTGCATTTGAAGAGAACAAAAAGCGTGACACCTTACTTCATCTGCCTCTTGGTTAAACAGCCGCAGTCCCTCCATGTGCATCACTATACTCATTCGATAAGCAATGCTTGTACAGCTAGCTGATCACCATAAAGTATTGTTAAATATTCCTCCAAATACCACAAACACGCATTGCACAACCTTCCTGCTTTGCACTCCGGCGGTTATGTGCAAGTTCGTTTGATAAATTATGCCAAGCAATCAATTCATATGTTGGAGACGTTGACTCAAACTGTCCAAAAAATAGTTAAACCGAGAGCAAAGACCTGTACATTTTGCTGATCATATATTATATAATGTGAAAACCTACTCGTAGAAGAACTTTTGATCAAGCCATTCTCATGACTCGTTGTTTTCAGTTTTCACAACTAAAAGAGTTTCTCCCTAAGGTTTCCTCTTCAAAGAAAATACCATATCTAGCTATATATATATAGGCGGCCAAATACACGTCGATAACTTTTCTCCCATGTATTATGCATGGGATTAAAAATGCAAATGTAAAATGTATATTAAAATTATATTCTCACCATCCTTCATAACAGTCTCGATCTATATAGTACAATCATTGTTAACTTTGCAAATTGTTGTTTTATGTGTCTTAATTCTTATCATATATAAGGGATAAGGCTTTTCCGCAGTGCACACTTGAATAGTCTCAACTCTCAATGTTGTACACGTGCATTAACTCGGCATTTAGTGGATCGAGTCTGGTGTAGTATAATGCAATTCACAGAGTATGTTTTCTTTAGATCATTACCAATTACATCCATCAAGTTCAGTGCGATTAATATTGCGTATCCCACTTGGTTGGGACACATGATGATAGGCTCGCGGCAATGTTCCCAAGTGGAGAGTAACCACTATTTCTATCATTTCCCAAGTCGCAAGGCCATTCGGGGCACCGGGCACAAGTATTGGCTCGGACATCCAACAAACGAAGAGCGATTTTATCATTTAAATCCTGGATTGCCTAATATATGCAGTACATAATTGAACTATATATATCCGATGAATATTATATTGAAACACCCATCAAAACAAATCAAATTAATGGGAAAAAGAGAGGAATGAAAGAGTCCCCATGCACGCAACAGCGTTATCCAGAAGATATATAACTAGTTTAAATTATTCAAACCGAATCGATGTAAGAGAACAAAGAATAATAATAACCAAAAGAAAGATGTGAACATTAACACAAAATAAAAAGAGAGAGAGTGGTGATGGATGGTCGTGCTCAGCACGATTCAGTAGAGTGTGCTCATAGGGTCAACCAATGCAAGGGTGTACTAAGGTTGTCATTTATATTTCCTCTTTTTATAAATCACAAATCAAATAATATTTTTTATCTAGTATTCTCTAGGGATCCAGATGATATAAAGAAGGGTTAATTCATATATCAAAACTATAGATTAGAGAGTAATTAAAAGAGTGGACATGTGTATCTAGACAATTCGATATTTTTTTTTTTGTTGTAATTTGATGTAGAAGAGAAATGATGGTTTGGAGAAGAAGAGAAGAGGTCAAAGGAGAAAAAAGAGGGAAATTTTCCCTCCAAGAAGGGAGGGATGATGACGTGTACAACTGCCGAATAAAACAAAGGCTTCCTCTTTCTACGCCCAAAATTTTCGCGTCACCTCTTCTCTCTTAAAACACCGTTGAAAACATCAATCAAAATCTCTCTCTCTCTCCACCCTAAAACAAAACAAATCAGTAACAATTTTAATTTTTTTAAAAAATAATAATTATTATCACCATCATCATCTTCATCCTCCAGATCAAAAATCAAGGTTTTTGTTTCTCGAATTCATGATGCTTCTTATGATATGAGATCGGCTATTCCGATTGCATTTTCTCCTCGAATTTGATCGGACATTTTTCTCTTTTTTTTTTTTTTAATTTTCATTGGATAGAGTGCGGCATTTCAATGGCGTGAAATAAGAAAGTGATGGCTAACAAAAACGGAGAATCTTCTTCACAGCCTTCTCAGGTGCAGCCACAACAACAACAACAACAGCAACAACAGAACCAGCAGAATCATTCTCAAGAACAAGACCAGGACCATCATGTTCGTCTTCCTCTATATTCAATCTCCGATCAATCCTACTTCTTTCTGTTTTCCGAATGATGCTCAATGTTTGATTCTCCGTCAGCATATTGATCAATATTTGTTTTTGTTTTGCTTCCAATCATAGGGTGACACCTGTAGCATTCCTCAGGCGCAGTCTGGAAACGCAGACTCACGTTCCCGTGCTGGCAACACGGTAATTGCTTTCTTACAATTTACAGCGCTGCGGTTATTTTCTAACCACACATTTAGCGTCGAGCATTCGTGTAATCGTTAAGCCCTCATAATCACGAGACATCTGCTGTATTTTTTTCTAATTACATTCGGAGAGGAGGATTGGTATATGTATATGTACTTCGATGGTTTTCGTAGGCAAAACAGACATTTATCTTCTTCTTTTGATTTACATTTTTGCATCTGCACTAAAATTTACAAAGGACATTTTGTTAATTTACAAAACACATCTAATCATGTAAACGCAAACGAAAAGAAACAATCTTAAATAGTTTGTTGTTGAGCATATGTTAGGTATCTCTGACTCTCACTTCTCAGTGTATTTATTAATGTAGACTGGACTTTATACTTTTGTAGGTGTTCAAAAGTGGACCGCTATCTATATCATCAAAAGGTATGTTTACTTCTTAACTCTCTCTCACCTCCTTCTCTTTTACTTTCAAACCTTTGATTCTTTACAAAAGGAGGAGGTTTTTTTAATTCTCGGAATTCCTTGGGGATTCTTGATTGATGCTTCGTTAACTGTAGTGCCAAATTCGTATATATCTTTGGTTAATAAGTCTCAGAAGGTTTACTTAACACAGGCCTTGGGTGGACATCTTGGAAGAAGAGGTGGTTTATTTTGACACGTACTTCACTGGTTTTCTTTCGGAGTGACCCGGTAAGCTTTCATGATCTCATCAACTGCGCTGCAAAATCTTAATTTCTTGTGTGTTTTCCAGTAGCAGTGGATGACTAAAGGTCTTTCATATTATTATCACCATATGTCAAAAAGCTCCAACTGTTTCTCTGTGAACATGAGAGTGCCATCCATCACTTTTTTTAGCTTTTCTTTTTTTAACTTGATTCAGATGGGAATTAGAATAGGGCTCAAAGGTATAAGACCAAACAATTTTACCGGATAGTGGAGGATGTAGCCACCTTCATCTACTTTCTCTCCGCTTCTAACCTCTGTAGTCATTTGATTTTTAGCTTATTTGATTCACATCTACGAGAAAGTACCATATGCATTTAAACGAGTAACACATTTTTCTTTGAGGCAATTAGGGGAAAATATAATATCCGATATATTTTGTTTTCAAGGATGAAACTGTTATTATAGAGGATGGGTATCTCACATTTTTCTGTTTTATTTACAGAGCGCAGTCCAACAGAGAGGCAGTGAGGTCAATTTAACCCTTGGGGGAATTGATCTCAACAATTCAGGCAGGTTGGCTAATTGTTTGAATCATTATTTTTTTCTTACGATAATCAGAATAGTCTTTAACATATATTATGTTAAATATCTGGTTCGGTGTTGCTAACATCATATAACTTCGGACTATTTTTTTAGTGTGGTTGTTAAGGCAGATAAAAAGCTGCTGACTGTTCTCTTCCCTGATGGTCGTGATGGACGCGCCTTTACACTCAAGGTTTCTTCATAACTTTTCTTTCCTTTTTTTTTTTATTTTTAAAACCTCCTTAATCTTGTTATTATTATCAGTTGCATCCATCTCATTTGTGCATCTTATCTGACGTTCTGATATATTATATTGTCTGAACTTTTTTCTTGTTCCTTTCATAACCGTTACATGCCGCTGAATTTTATGTTCTAATGTGCTCTAATCTTTATCATCTCTATCGCATAGCAAACTATAGGTTGAAATGTAAGCTTAAATTTGAATTTGATGATAATTTTTGGCCTAGTTATAAATCATGCACAGACCGAGATTGGATAAAATTTGACATTATGATTTTATACTTTTTTTTTGCAGGCTGACACTATGGAGGATCTATACGAGTGGAAAGCTGCTCTTGAAAACGCTTTGACACAAGCACCTAGTGCTTCTCATGTTATGGGTCAGAATGGTATCTTCAGGAATGATCATGCAGAAGCCCCTGCCGGCGTTGATGAACAGAGTATGTTTGTCACTCTAATGATTTAGTCTTTAAATACTCATGTATACAACAAGATCTGTTTTGAGTGTTGTGAGAATGTCAAAGGTTTGTCCTTTCTAGAAAATCAAGCGACTTGGGAATATATTATCATGTACAACATATATTCCCTTCGTCTGGAGCTCAAGGCCTTTCAGTTAGTATTGAAAGGCTCACAAGAATGTGGACATAGTTTAGATAATCGGTGACATTCAAAGATTAGTTTGTCTTTCAATTCATTTAGACAATGATGCATTTCTCTACTTTTACAGAAGAGGAGACACCAACAAGATCAACCGTCATTGGAAGACCAGTTTTACTTGCTCTAGAAGATGTTGATGGAGCTCCATCTTTCTTGGAAAAGGCCCTTAGATTTGTTGAAGATCATGGTATTAGTTTCAAGCTTTCAGCTTCAGTTTCTGGTTTTTCTTAGCCATACTGAGTAGTAAAATACAACTTTATCTTGCAGGAGTTAAGATAGAAGGAATCTTGAGACAGGCTGCTGATGTTGATGATGTTGAACATCGGATTCGTGAATATGAGCAAGGTTATGAATCTCTCTGCATGAACTCGATTACGCTATTTATTTCTAATTTATTATATTTCTGCATTGCGAATTAATATTAATACATAGTCACTTGGTTCAGGGAGAAATGAGTTCACTCCCACGGAGGACGCTCATGTTATTGCTGATTGTCTTAAGGTACCGCCACTTGTCACTACAATGCTAAGTTAGCCTTTCGCTCTTAAATACCTCTAATTGTATCCGTAAATGCGCAGTATTTTCTCAGAGAGTTGCCTTCCTCTCCGGTGCCTGCATCTTGTTGCAACGCCCTTCTGGAAGCTTGCCGTAAGTTTATCATTCTCTTCTGTTTTTTCTTATCTTTTTCTTCTTTGTGTCTGAGGTCCCTTTCTGTGGTATTCCATCAAAGCTAGATACCTTCGTGTTTCCACTAGGCAATTATATTCCTCGGGGTTTTACAATGATCATTTCGCAAATCCTTTTCTGCTCTTTCCCTAATTTTTTTTGGATGTTATACTCTACTGACATCCGAACATTGTTCACATATGTTATAAAACTGGGTTGTGCTCGCCTCTTCTCCTTGCAGCATATCTTTTCCCCAGTTTTCTGACGCGTAACATTATATCAGGTACTGACCGTGGGAATAGAGTCAATGCTATGCGGGAAGCAATTTGTGAATCATTCCCTGAACCAAATCGACGCCTTTTGCAAAGGTAGTCTCTTATCTGTTTTCATGTTTAGCTTACGGAAGTTTAGAGTGAACCTTGTTTAGTGCAAATCCACCAGTCATTGAATTCCATGAATCTTGTAGAGCCTTCCACCTCTCCAATCTATCTAGCACGCTTAGGGAGTTAGTTCACTTTTTGTTATTAATTGTGGTTGTTTTTCTTCTTGCAAGAATCCTGATGATGATGCAGGTTGTCGCCTCTAACAAAACTGTGAACCGGATGAACACGAATGCTGTTGCAGCGTGTATGGCACCTTTACTTCTTCGACCTCTTCTGGCTGGTGACTGTGAAATTGAAAATGATTTTGATGTCGGCGGTGATGGTTCTATGCAACTTCTGCAAGCAGCTGCTGCAGCGAATCATGCCCAGGCTATAGTGATAACACTGTTAGAAGAATATGACAGCATATTTGGAGTAAGATTTTACTTTCCTGCATAGTTGACCCTTTCTTTATTGCAGTAGCATAGTGAAACCTTCGACTTCGAGGCAGAATGAAAAGACAATTTCAGTTTTAATATCAGTGTGCTTATTTCCAGACACTGACTTCTAGCTACATAAATGGTCTATGGCTGCAGGAAGGTTCCTTGTCACCCGGCTTGTACTCTGACTCAGAAGAGAGTGGTAGTGGAACGGAGGAGGGTACAGATGATGAAGAGTATGATGATGATGACGATGAAGATGATGTCACACAGGGATCAGATGACTACACAGACGAAGAAGAGGACCTTGAAAATGAATCAAACGGATCATACAGTGAGAGTCCCGCCTCGGCCGATAATCATGGGGAGGATATTGATCCTGATGACCATAAAGCACGGTCCAATGTTAAGGTTCAATAACTAATCCATTTCCAAAAAAAAGTCTTATTGATTACTAGGATGATTAATTAGTTCACTATTGAGAATTACATATTTGGAATCTAGAATTCCATTTAAAGTTTACACTGATGATACAATCTCATTGGTCCTCAGTCCATCTTACTTGGCGATTGCATTTGTAAGAATATAGACACTTGATTTGTTAATATTGCAGATAAATGATAGTTTAAGCTTTGAATCCAAAACCCCAAAAGGAAATACGGAGCCCCAAGTTACTAAGAAGCTTTTATCCGGCTCTAACCGATCTTCACTACCACGGCATGGTGATGCAAAAAAGGATGAGAATATCCTGGTTAAAGGTGCTGATAATACAGAGGTAAAGGCTGTTGTAGAGGGCTCAAAAACTGAGGATAATACCTCATCAACATCAGATGTAGCATCTGCCATCAGGAAACCGTCTACGTTATCCAGTGCAGCAGGAGAAAGTAAAAGGCTCTGGGGCCGTACCCCTGTAAGTTTCTTTTTCTTCTTCATATAATCCTAAGGGCCTAGTTCTTGATGTGGTTTTCCTAGCTCTTAAGGGACCTCAGACGTTTAGTAAAAGTCTGGTCTTTTATTATCCCAGGGGAAGAAAAACCTTTCGATGGAATCTATTGATTTCTCAGCGGAGGTGGACGAGGACGAGTAAGTTTCATAAACTCTACAAGTGATTTACATCTTTATGTATCTTTCTCGTGCCTTCTTTTGGTTGTATGACATTCGATGTTCAGATCAAATTTCAAAAGGACAACTTGTCAAAACTTTATATTTGTTTGGACTAAAGTAGATTTCTGTAAATCAACGTGGTCTAATAGGTCTACATGGGTACTTAATCTGACAATGTTTTATATTCTGTAGTGCTGACATTGAAAGACTTGAGTCAACCAAATCGGAGCTACAAAACAGAATTTCAGAGGAGGTCAGGATAAGTCTTTTTGAGTTTTTAACGTTTTTGCAAACTCGTTCGCTATACAACTGGTGATTTTAACGAGTATGTGAACTGTAACACCCTTCATTTTTCCTAAAACAGGTTAAAAACAATGCAGTTCTACAGGCTAGTTTGGAGCGACGGAAGAAGGCTTTGTACGTGCGGCGCGAAGCACTGGAGAAAGATGTAAGCTTAAAACAAAATCATATCCTAGCTATATGATGTTTTTTCTTATCGAGTGTTTACAAGATTTTTAGTTATATGAATGTGCTTTACCTTCTTACTCTAGGTGGGAAGACTACAAGAACAGTTGCGGCAAGAGAGAGACAGGAAATCAGCTCTGGAAGCAGGACTGAACATGTCAAAAGGGAATCAACCTATTCCAGAAATAAATGATGAAAAGGTTGGTCTTTCTTCGTCTTGTCTAGCAACTTGTTGATTTTTCTTTGGTTAAAAATACATATCCAGCTTGAAAGACATGTTTTCTTACAGTTGAAGAAAGATCTGCAAGACGTAGCTCAGGCGGAGGCTGATATTGCCAACTTGGAACATAAGGTTGATGATCTTGAAAGTAGACTTGGTCAAGAGGAGGGAAAAGCCTCTGGTTCAACGCATGGTGCAAGCAAAGAATCTCGGAAAATTCCAGAGCATAATGCAAAGATGTAAGGGTTCATCAACAAATCCACATTTAACCACTTAACCTTTGTTTAATCCTATCAAAGCTAAGTACTAGTCTTCTTTAAACTTTGTCACACAGGAAGGAGAAACAAAAGGATACTGAAGCAGCCTCTACTCACGTTTCCGAACGGTCATTGCTCAAGGTAACACACACTGTAAATAAATGATCATTTGACCACCCCTCAAAAGAAAAATGTCTATCAAGTCTGTGTTTTCTTCCTCTGTATGCACTCTGATCGGTAACATTTTGCAGGATGGGCAAGGGTCTGCAAGAGAAAATGAGGTAGAGAAGCAACAAGATTCACGGAGCAAAAGTTCGCAACAAGAAATGTCACGTGGCAGCTCAAAGCTTGCGGGAATGTCTAAGAGGTCTGGCACAAAAGGAGAGGTAAGAAACAAAACATAAACATACCATTAAATTGCAACCAAATATCCGTTCATAACTAGGAACTGAGTACAAACAAACAGGGAAACACAACAACTTCTGCGCTTTCCAAATTGACAATGCGACTCAACTTCCTGAAAGAGAGACGGAGTCAGATAGCGAACGAGCTCTTAAACATGGACAAAGGAAGAAGCACAGGGCAATCCAGTCCATCCTCGGGGCAAAACCAAAGTTCGCAGGAAACTGAAAGAGGAACAGGGTCGAGCCAGAACCAGAACCAGGATTCAGACAGCAACAAACTCCATAGCCCGCATGTTCTTGACAGAGGAAGATCCGAGAACGGAGGAGACAGGGGCAGAGGATCTGGAGGAAACCATCCCAGCACTACACCGAGGACCTTCTCCAGATGATCTCTTTATTAGAGCTGCTTAACCCCAACCTCCCCAGATGTACAGCCACCATTTAACTCCAGGTCCATTTATATGCTTATTCTTCGTCCCCAACAACAAATAACAGATTCATTCTTTTTAGTCTTTCTTTTCTTTTGTTCACTCTTCTCTCTCTTGCTTGCTTCAAACTACAAAACTTTAAACATTTTTTTTCGTGTACTGTGCGTTTGATATGTTATTTTGGTAGAGAGACATTCCCATCAGTATAGAAACAAAAATTGATTTGTATGTAACAACAATGCTTGAACAAGAGTATATTGAACTCCTCTTCCTTTCTGTATTCGCAATTCCAAAATAAATAAATCAATAAAAATAATTCCTATGAATGCTACTAGTATTCTTCTTCTTTAGTCGTCATCATCTTCAACTTCAACAATAAAAGAAATGATCAAAAATCACGAAGCAGCTTCTTGACTTGCTCCAAGGTAACGAAGAGCACAACAGTGAAAGGTCCTTGCCTACAAACCGTAGGAACAAAGCCTTTGTAAAGAGCCATTGGTCCTTCTGCTCTAACAGTCTTCACAGCACAATCCCACGCGCCTTTGTAAGGAGCCTCCGCACCAAGCGCCTCCACCTTCATATTCATCACTCTCGTCTTTATCACGTCCACGGGGTTCGAAGCAACAGCGGCCACGAGTCCCGCAGCGAAACTCGCAACCACGTGAGTCCCGAGCCCATCCTTCATCACGCCGCTCTCCACAATCCCTTCCTTGAACTGATCGTACGAAGCAAGCTGAGCAGCAGACACAATCATGGCTCGGTTAATCGTTAGTGCGGAGCCACGCCACAAGCTAACCACACCTTCTTGCTTCGCCATCCTCTTGATAGCGTTTCCTACTCCCGCGTAGTTACGTCGCTCTGCCACAGGAAGCCTCCCGTCTGCTTGCATCCTCACCATCGCCACGTCAGCTGGGTTTCCGACAGCGGCTCCTATCCCACCGCCGACTAACCCGGCGGCGATTTTCCGAGTCAGGCTCAGCTTCCCTGACTCGGGATCAGTCCATCTGTTCTTCAACACTTCGTAAAGACCCATCCTGGTGGTTGAATAGAGCGTCTGACGTAAAAGTGTGGCGGAGACGCCGGAGAATAGCGCGGCGGCGCCTTCCGTCTTGACGAGATTGATTCCGAGGGAAATGGGTCCTACTTTGGGAACCGAAGAGGTCGTCTCCAGAAAAGCTGCAGGAGAATTGTGGAAAGCGAGAGCTGGACGGAGGAGAGTGACGTTGGAGGAAACGGCTGAAGCTTCTCCGTGGAGCTGAAGGCGAACCTTGATGAGGTCGAGAGGGTGAGTTGAGCAACCGGCGACTACAGATGCAATCCCACCTTCCACGAAACTTTTGACGCCCATTGCTTTTAAATTAGAATTTTTCTCTTTGCTTTCTTTTTGTAAAATTAGATAAAAGCAGAAGGGTAAGAGAGAAAGCTGAGAGATGTGTGAAGAAGAAGAAGGGAGGGAAAGGAAGTATTTGTAGTGAGGTTTGTGACGCGGTTTTGTGTTGTTGCGTAAAGAGCAGTTGTATGTTGACGACTGCTTTTTCCAGCTCCTTCGTAGTGAGAACTATAAGAGTGGTCTAATCATTAAAGTAAACCCTAATTTAATTGCTCTTCAAATTCAAGTCAGACTCGCCGGTTTTAAAAACTTAGTCAAAGTTCAAAACACGTGTGTATGTGTGTGTGACGGCCCATTGTTTACTTTCTCAGACCCATTATTGTTTAGTTTATGGGCTTATGAGCAAGGTTAATTGGGCTTTTTAATAATTCTAAAAAGGTTTCACGGAAAAAAATATACGTCGCCTGAGAGATTCGAACTCTCGCGGGGAAACCCCATGTACTTAGCAGGCACACGCCTTAACCACTCGGCCAAAGCGACTTGTTGATTAATTTCTCTTGAAATGAAAATATATTTATAATTTTAAGTACTGTATGCGGAAATTGTTAAGGTTAGTTCATTTGCTATTAGCATTTACCTTTACTTATACAAATCTTTCTGTTTTTCACTCAAAGTTTCAAACATATCATTTACCGAAATACTAGGAACAAGTATCCTTCAAATAACAAGCATGCCTAGCTTAGCTTCTATACAAATATAATTAGTAGCTCCATGTAGGTCTTGTATATTGTTGTTTATGTGTGTTCCTCCAGAATAGATTTGCCTTGGATCCATAGTTCGATTTGTTAGGGGATAACCTCATGAAATACCAATGGGAAAACACATAACCTCCATCCATGTTAGATTTTTATTTTTATTTTTTTTTTTCCGGCAAAATTAGAATTTTTATTAATTTACGAGTTTACATAATCTGCATAGAGAAGTGAAGATAACCAAACTGGAAATTGATTACAGGCTGAACTAAAGAGAGCTATGATGTTGGAATGTTTAGCAATTGAATGAGCCACAATATTGGCGGATCGTTTCACATGAAGAAAGGTTTTGGGTCGGCATTTTGAAGTCCAAAATCGTATATCCCGTAGCAAGTTGTAAATTGATACGTCCGTAGTGTTTTGAAGAAGATGATTCACTAGTATTTGACAGTCACCTTCAAAGCACTCAATGTGAAGATCCATACTCCAAGTATGTTGTAAAGCAGCCAAAAGAGCTTTCCCTTCCGCTTCCAGACTAGATTGTGCTGATCCCAAAGTCGCCGAAGCCCAATATTTAGCAAACCCAGTACTATCACGTATAATCCAACCCGCAGTGACAAAGCCAGTAAGAGGATTAAAACCAGCATCATAATTACACTTGAGAGAGTGAGTAGGTGGCCGTTTCCAATTCATATGTGCAGATTGAGTTCGTGTTGCAGAGGAGTAGTGAGGAGTCGGACGGTTGTGTTCAAGAACCACAGAAATCCATTCTTGTGTATCAGCAAGAGCCAAATTAAAGAGAGTCAGAGCGGGTGTTTTTTGTTGGCGAAATATAAGTGTATTCCTCGCTTTCCAAAGTCTCCATAAAAGCCAAAAAGGCAAAAGTTTCTGGGTATTTGAGAGATGCTGAACTCCTTGGATATGAAGAAATAGTTGCAAGTAATCATCGACGGAGTGCAGAGGATTGTTATGTGGGAAATATGGAAGATTTGTGAGTCGCCAAACTGATTGAGCCGAGAGACAAGTGAACAAGAGATGATGGGCTGTTAGATTTTTATTTATTTATTATTATCACAAAAAAATAAGTTGTTAATCCTATAAAGAAAAATTAGATCTTAGCTTAGTGTTGATTGCCTTAAAATTTTCGTTGTGTATATTTAGAATCTTTGGCGAGTCATGTAGACCGCCAGTTGCTTGAATTAGCTGCTTGGCATCAGTCTCGCAATGGACGTGCTTAAACTCCAACTTATTTGCTGCTACATGCTTGACCGTAACTCGAGCAAGGCTTTAGCTCCACACCACTTGACCATCCCTTTCTCATCACACAACACAAACCTGTGCATTTATATTCTAAGAAGCATCAGACTTACATATAAAATGAGTTAGTTTTTAGAGGGATGCCACTTCAGAAAAAGGAGAGGTTATATATTACTTGTCTTCTCCACAATCTCAAGAGCTGAGAAGTGGTAAGAGGACAAGTATAAATCGTTTTTACCATTCTAGTACCGTATATGTGAAAGCAACCATGAGAAGACAAATATTTTAAAATCATATCATCGTTGAACTGTTATATTTATCAATATTAAAATGAAAAATGATCACCTGAAATATTTGTTTAGATAAAAGACTTCCTGGTATTGACGACAAGAAAGATAAAATAAACAAGGGATTGAGGCAAAAAAATATATATAAAAAAAGAAAATTGAAAATTCGTGGTAATAAAAAAAAAGCAAACGTCTTGGTTTTGGAAAAGTAATATTCTGCAAATTTCTTCCTCCTTCTACCGAAGAATCTCTCTCTTTTCAGCTTCCTTCCTTCGAAACCCTAAAAGAGAAAGATCAGATTTTTACATTTTTAGGAGAACCCAGAATAGAAATAACCAACTTGGGTCTCTCAAGCGTTTTGTTTATTCGTGTGATCTCGAGTTTTGGTGTGGGTCATCATTTGGAAGCTTACCCACCAGCAGATCAACTCTGACGATTCCATTTCTGGGTCTCTCTCTGCATGCCAAATCGCCGTTTGTGATCCTCAAAGTAACCTCCTTCCCGGCTTATACGCCGGTGAAATCTATGGTTGGTGGTCAGATTTGGAGGTCGGTGTCTTTTATAATTGTTTGTGCATCTGGTGGAGGATAAATGCTCCTTGTCTGGGATCTAGGGATTTCTAGTTTAGTCCTTGTGATCTCTCTTGTTCTACCTCTGTTTGGCTTCTTTGTTCGCCGCAAATGGAGGCTCGCGGCCCTGAGAAGGGAGGAGATTCAAAGACTTCTTATTCATGCTTCCGAGGAGGCTGCTAGGGCAGAACTTGAGGCCTCTGTTGAGTTCTCTTCTGTTTCTGTCTCTAATATCTTCTATTGCCCCGTTTGCTACTGTCCTGCCTCCACTCGATGCTCTCGTTGCAAAGCCGTTCGGTATTGGTATGCAAAGATTCTATTACCTTGTCTTAACCTTTTCGATGCCGAAGTTCAAGTTGTATGATCTTAAAGTTATGATTTTGCATTTCATTCTCTGTGGAGATGTGATGAATTGGGAGTAGTTACAAGGGAAGAATAAGTTGGTAGTTCTGTAACTTTAGCAGTACTCAAAGTGCATTTGATATTACTGGACCGGAGATTTAAGAAAAGTGACTTCGTTTTCAATGCAGAAATTTGTGTCAATTATATAGCTTAAGCATTTCACGTTAGTGATTTTCAAGCTTTTCCCATTAGTATGTGAAGGTTTGTTCCTAAAATTTATTGTCTTAGTATTATTCGTCACATCTAAACCTTTTTTCGTCTTTCTATTCAGTTCCGGGAAATGTCAAATCATCCACTGGCGGCAAGGTCACAAAGATGAATGTCAGCCTGCTTCCATCTTATATAATACGGACGATGAGAGAAGTGACTCTGATTTGAAAGTCGGAGAAGAAAATGAAGGGCTTACTCTTGATGAAACTTTATTGCTGCATTCAGAAGCAGCTACTGTACCAATCAAGGAAGCAATACTCTCTAATCCTGCCAGATCTCCTGAAGATGTGCATGGAGATAGTGCCGATAACAAAGATGATCTGATAGATAAGGAAGAAGCTGTTTCTGTTGCTGAAACATCTGGATCCTCGTTTTCTGGCTTTTCCTCCTCACCCCGTAATGACTCTGGTGATGATCTTTCTCTTGGTGAGAGCTTTAGTTCATCTGATTCCGAGAGATCTGAGTCCCCGCTTCATGCTCATGTTTCTGTAGAGTCGGAGGAGACCTGTTTCAGCATTATTGATGATGTTCCATCTAAACCGCTGTCTCCTAAATTTGTTCATTTGGTTGAGTCTGTAGATAACCTAGCTAATTTGTCTAAATTGAGTCTGCATAAACCTGGGGGTGATGCTGGGCAAAACCAGAGTCAATCAAGTAGCTTAGTCTCATTAGTTACGGATAGGCATCCACGATCAGCTGACCCAAGATCAGCTGACCCGTCTCTTCTGAAGTCATCTGATTTTTGGGGTACGGCTCTTGGATCAGCAGAATGTGTAAGTGAGAACTGTGATATTTCTAAAGCTGGTGAACCTGGCAAATCCTCTCTGCATTTATCCTTTGGCTCTTCTAGAGACACCTCGGCTGCTAAAGTTTCTGCGCATCGGAATTTCATTTCAGAAGAAACTCCCAGGGCTGCGTTAGGGACTCGTCATTTTTCTGATGAAGTGAATCGAAAAGAAAAAATTGTTAAAATATCTGATGAAACTGAAATTTCATTACCAAGTTCCTCTTCTATCGATGCGCAGCGTCCGTTGAAACCAACTGTTTTGTCCACTGTGGCATTTCAGAAGTCAAAGAGCACCAGTACTGGAAGTAGCTGTATGTTGGCCCCTATGAAGGTTGAGGAAGTCCGAGTTTTGTCATCCAAGGCCCCAAATACGAGGGAGTGTGCTGTTGTTGTGAAGAATTCTGCTCTAGATGCAAAATCTGGAAGAGTTCTTGACCATCAGAAACAGAATGGTGTTGCCGATCACCGTATAAATTCTCTAAATGGAAGAAGTGGTTTGAAGGCATCGGTACTGAAAGTTGTAGACCAGTGGACTAGACCGAAGTCATTAGCTGACAGTGAGATACCAGGAAGACATGGTCATAAGGTAATCCCTGCATTTTATAATGCCATCATCATTCTGCGCCACTTCCTACATCCACAAATCAGTACACTTATTTATTCTTATCATTGTTTGTGACATGCAGGGGCTCTTTTCATATGAATTATTTTCTAAGCTGTATACGAATAAAATCGACTTCCAGCCTTGTGGCCTCATCAATTGTGGCAATAGGTAGGCCCAGTTCCTCTTTTCATAGTATTTTTACCCTGGGAATTATGCTTTCTGAAGAAGTGCATGTTCTTTTGTGGCTGTTATACTGTTTAGTTTCTTCTGTTTAAAAAACTAAGAATGTGTACCTCACACTCGCTGATGCAAGAAACTTCTCTTTTTCTTGCAGCTGCTTTGCTAATGTTGTCTTCCAATGCCTGATGTTTACTCCTCCTCTGACCACTTACTTCCTCCAGCAACATCATTCTAGAGCATGTGCGTCTGTGGTCCTGTGTTACTTTCTTTTCGATGTGATATGTGCTACTTATTTTGGGAGGCTATGTTTGTTATCATTGTTATATCAAGCTCTAACTAGGTCGTTTAACTATTAGGTCCAAACAAAGAACAGTGCTTCACATGTGGCTTAGAGAATCTGGTCTTAAAGGCTAAAGAAGGGAAGTCTTCACTTTCACCCAGTGGGTTGCTATCACAGCTGCAGAATATTGGAATCTCTCTTGGGAATGGCAAGCAAGAGGATGCACATGAATTCCTAAGGTGAACTGACATTTCTGCAATCGAACAAATGCTGATGCATATATGTCTCACCTGGAACAATCTTGTTTTGATTTCATTTTCCTCTCCATTTTTTTTCTTGCCTTTTGCAGGTTTGTTGTCGACACAATGCAGTCTGCGTGCATTAAGGCATCTGAATACGACATGCCAAAGACTAGGAAATTAGAAGATACAACTCTAATTGGTTTGACATTCGGGGGATACCTCCGATCAAAGGTATTGTTACCTACTACATTTCTATTTGGCTCATTGTTTTGAAGGGAGTAGTAATTCTAATCGTTTGCTTTTCTGCCAGATTAAATGCATGAAATGTGAAGAAACATCTGAGCGGCGTGAGAAGATGATGGATTTAACGGTTGAGATTGATGGGGATATTAGCACCTTGGAGGATGCGTTGCGTCGGTTTACAAGGACTGAAATATTGGATGGAGAAAACAAATACAAATGTGGCAGGTTGGTCAGCATTTCCTTCCCACATGTTGAAAACTTCTTCTGGTCGTTTGATACTTCGAATGATGGGTGCTAACTTTTTTTTGTGTGTGAGCAGGTGTAAATCCTATGAGAGAGCCAAAAAGAAACTGAAAATTACAGAGCCGCCGAATGTCCTCACGATTGCACTAAAACGATTCCAGGTAACTTATATCTTCAGTGGTGACACGATTTGTTTCTGTTGAGTTCATCTTTGTTCTCTTGTTTGCTCACAATTTCAGGTCACTTAATTTTTGCAGTCAGGGAAATTCGGGAAGCTCAATAAGTTGATTAGATTTCCAGAAACGCTGGACTTGGCTCCATATGTCAGCGGTGGAAGTGGAAAATCACATGACTACAAACTCTATGGTGTTATTGTTCACTTGGATATAATGAATGCGGCATTTTCCGGCCACTATGTCTGCTATATTAGAAACAGTCAAAACAAGTGGTACAAGGCTGATGATAACACGGTAAGTGGCTCATATATTATCAATGCAAAAGCTGTTTGTCAATTGGTTTCTAAGTAAGCTTTATATTGTCGTTGCCTTTTACTTGAATTTGTTATGTTTTTGAAATTTGGAAGTCACTAGGAGCTTCCTACTTTTCTGACAACATTTTTAGTTTGCTACAGTGTTCTGCTTTTTTAATGATGAATCTTAATACTGAATAGATAATTCACAGTTGAAAAAAAAACAAAAGAACAGATAATTCACGATATAGTATTCACCACCATTTTAGATTATGATTACTTATCTAAATAGGATATTCTAATTGGTTCCATTGGGTTTTCTAGAACATTTGTCCTATCTTCATTGTAGTCTGAAAAGTCTAAAGATTAGTTTTGTGAGAGGAAAAGCGTTGGCTTCTAACTCGTTTACTGCTCTTCTCGTCATCTGTGGATGTTTCGATGTTTAATTCTTCAGTTGTGCATTGATTCTCAGGTTGTAACTTCTGATGTTGAAAGGGTCTTGACAAAGGGAGCGTATATGTTGTTCTACGCAAGGTAAATAAATACTACAATGCATCTCTCCCACTCTTTAATACTGGATTATGCTGGATCTGGTAACTTATGCTATATATTGAATGAACTGACTACAGGTGCTCTCCAATGCCTCCAAGATTAGTTGTATGTAACAAAACTGAAGCATCCACCAATAAAAAAAGCAATGCACCGGTACCTAAGACTACTGTATCACGATCTGTGTCTACTGCAAGTCCTGGGTGGTCGTCTAACAATCCCGGTGGTGATCGATCTGGCAATATACAGTCGTTTTATTCCAGCTTCCAGAGGCTGCAGAGAATTTTAGAAGAGGACTCGTCGAGTGACAGTTCTTCTCTCTTTGACAGCAACTCAGATGAATGCTCTTGTAGCACTGACAGTACAAGCATGGACGACTTTGCTGATTTTATTTTTGGAGATCATCAAGGACGGGCTCACGGACAGTCCGAGTCTCCCTCTCCAACATCTTCTTCTTCCTCGTCTTCTCCTCCCTTCACAAGGCATTCGCCGCTAGGTGACTCAAGTCGTTCATCTCCAGAAACGTACCGAACCTCGAGACATCATCACTTACCCGTGGGAGGAGAAAGGTAAGGGAAACGATGGTTTTTTGTCGACTGGCTCAACTAAGTAAAAGTAGTAGAAGAAAGTAGATTACATACGTAGAGGGGGTGGTTTTATTAACAATCCTTTTAGGCTTGGTCAAAAGTGGTTACTGAGAAGTGGTATATATAGTAGTGTACAGTGGGGAAGAGAGATCTTTGCCATGAAAATGTATCACCGTAATGGAATGACATTTACGTTTGTTAATAAGTTGTTTTGATTTTTATAATATAACCATCAATAAAGCTAATCTAATCGGGTACACAAGTTGTATTAAAACATTAAGATGTGTCATAGCGTATCACCTTTATTTTCGTTGCAATTTGTTTAGAAATCAGAATCTTTGATTCAGTTCTCCGGATTCATGAAAAGTGATCGTAAGGCGAGAACAAAATAAAACATATTATGAATACCAAGAAATTATGTAATGAACAATAATATAGAAGAGATAAACATTCGACACGTACTGTGAAGTATCTTCTCAACACCCTCTTAGAGCTTGTAACAAGTATGACCCGAAAAATGAACAAACATTGTCGAGAAGAAAAGAGAAAGTACTTGGACATACAAAGTGACAAACATTATCTGAAAGCAGGTCATATTCGAGCCACGTACGAATTGGCCTGTGTCACATATCTTACCCAGCGATATGGATTGTAACTACTTGATTTCTTTGCTATCTGCAAGTATTTGACCTGTATCACACAATTCATTACAATTGGTGGTTGAAGAGGACGGTTAATGGTAATAGAAACAGGGCACCGTCCGCATCAACTTACCTGAAGTTTAGAAACATTGTACATCGGTATCGTGAAGGTCATGCTAACCGGCCCAGCTTCCTTTGTGATATTACCTAAAAACGAAATTGAGAATATTATCAATAATGCTTATCTTTCTCAGAGAGAACAATAAGAAATACTTTTTGTCTTAGAGGGTTGACCATGAAATTCCTGGGAAAATGTCAGCTTCGCACGAAGTGTATGTTCAGCCCCGCCAACAATCTGGAACACCACAGTTAGCTACTAACGGAAGCACCATACTATAAGTTCAATATACATAAACTAGCAAACCGTGAGAGAGATTCAATACTTGCCTTTTTTAAACTCCATTCAAGCAATTTGCTGGTTTCCTTGAAATCTGTCTTCTGTCCAGCCGCACCAGGTTCTAACTCAAAACTAGCCCTGTCACAAAAAACATAATCCGTTAAATCTATCTCGTGTGTGATTCTTAAATTACCATGGCTGGCATTTATGAAATGCATTTTAGCCTACCAACCAAAACGTTATGTACCTGGAAGTATAATTTGGCAATGGCATCTGAACAGTAATCGTGTTTGCAATTATGTCCGAAGGGAACTCAGCGCGTATTTTAATTATCACTTCAGCCTAAATTTCAGCAAGCAGAAATATACGACTTAAGCATTGGGATAAAGATTTGTAGAGCAATTGAGAAATTTATATAGTTGTCCATCTGACTCAGAAGACGTGTACGTATGAAATTGCACCTTAAGGCGTCCGGCCTCTTCAATCAAGGTATTAACATGAAAAGGAGGCTTGAACTCCTGAGTCATACGGTAATTCATTACTGGAAACTCACCATCTGGTGGAACCTGAAAAGACAACGCAAGTTTAAGAGCACAACAATATGTTGTGACAAGATGTTTTTGGTAAATTAATTAAACTCACCAGGGACAAAGTTCTATCCGAATCAAAGCTATCAAGACGAACGGACTCGTGAAAGTTACAATCATCAAGTATCACCCCTGAACCTGAAGAACTCCTATAGTCTGCAACAAAAGAATGAAATTATACTTTCATTGTAGATGTTACGAAGTGTTATATCGTAATACTAGATCAAACCCACTTTATGTGTATGAAGTTGACAATGATGTGCCTCACATAGGCAGAAAAATGCTAAGGTAGTAGCTATATATTTAGGAATCGGTTATGAAGGAAGCTTATAAGTGGAATCATGCAGCTTAGTTGTCATTTTTAGCATTATCAACCCCCAAATGTCACGGAAACAGACACCAAGGTTTCAAAGAGTGAAACAAGATAGAATATGACGTAGTTTCCTTCTCTCGACGATAAAATTGATTTAAAGGGGGTGAAACAAGCAATACCATATACTGATCTTCCTCCTCTTCCTATGTTTAGGTCTTCATTAAGAGCTAAACGAATTTCTGGATTACCAGAAAGATAACTCTTCATTTGAATGGTGCCATCAATCTCAGAAGTCAGTATATAACCCTGTTCAGAAATCAGAAAGATTATGCATATTTTTGAAGAAGAAAAGTAACATAAAGATGCATTTACATATATTAGGACATAATGCATAGCGTTGATCTGCAGAAATAAATCGTTTGATGTGTCAAGGTGAATAGAGCCTTCCAAGACTTCCATACTCGTGATGCAATAAACTAGCAAAAAGTAATTACTCACGCTTGAACTAAAGGTAACACTGATTTTCTCGATGATGTCCACAAAAATTTCCTCTCTTCTCCGACCCCCAGGCTCATTAGCTACAACCGATTTGGTAACCGCTGTTCCAGGCATTCTTTTGGCTCCTTGCTGCATAACATCAATTCAAGGTCTCAGTAACATATACCATAAGGCGGAAAAAGAAAATCAATCTTACTGTGAAGATGGCAGCAGGATCGATAGGTTGAAGGCGTGCAGGAGCAACCACAATTGGCTCGTTGAATACATAGGATTTCAAAACCTCGGTTGATGTAGTTTGCACGTAACCAAAATCCTAATCAAAAGAGCATAGTCATATTTAGTAAAATTCGCTACTATGCAGTAATATAGTTGCTATTGATGAGGAAACAAATCTGGATGAGACTTACAATTACTTCATCCAGCAACTCATACACGAGCACAAAATTTTTCCTGAATGAATCTTCATTCAGAACACCGAGATAATCCTTAATAACACGAGCGATCCTTTGTAGGAGCTCCAAAACAAGAGACGGTGACACGTTAACCCTCGTAGTCGCAACAAAATATAGACCAATAACCTTGACATGGAAGTAGTTCACACCATCGACATTCTGTAAAGCACAGAAAAAAAAAAAAAAAGAGTTGGATAAAACCATTAGAGTTCAGAACCAAACAGAGAGAATGATCAACACTAAGAGTTCCATTACGACATACCAAGGGACCGGTATAGAAAAGAAAAATTAAATCATTTCACATTATACAAATATAATGGTTTGCCACATTTGACGATAGATTTAACTTATCAGTACGATGGTACCTACAAAGATAGGTGGTGCCTCAGCATTTCCATCCTCCTTCCAGAACTTGACTTTACGGAAGAATGTCTCTGTACTCCCTTTGGGCACCTCAGCTCGGTCTGTTGCAATAAAACTTCAAAATTCTAGTGGTAACAATCAAATCGCATGCACTCAAACAAACAAGGTTATGATCATCTAATGGACTTTATCCAGCAAAAACGAAACTTTCCACGGAATGTTCACTAACGAATTTCAGATATCTAAAGATCGGAAGGATACAAGAAGATCCCATCTTCCTCAACTAATTTGGATAAAGCTCTCTCTTTTATCATACAATCTGATTTTGGAAATTCGGCTAAACATACATTGATCAAACGGATCAATGAGCTTAGAGTAGCTTCAAGGGAAACAAATCTCACGGAGCAGTGACAATTAAGTCTCGACTCTGAAGAGCAAAATAAAGAAAAACAGGAAGAAGCAGAGAGGATCAGATCGAGAGCTTACAGTCACGGAAGACGATGTTATCTCCTCGCTGAGATAAGACGAAGAACTGAGAAATCATCATCCTTTCCTTAGCGGTTGATTCCGATTGTTCACCGGCGAATTTGGTTGGAGTCTACTGATCGCCGATCGGTCTCGTGTCTTTGTAGTCTGGTGATTCACGTGTTGTTTTTTTTTTTAACCAATTGACGTCGTTATCGTAAAAGCTTCTTCACGAGTCGGAAGGTTTCTGCCATGTGCGTTTGTCTGAGAATTATGGATTCGTTGATGGGCCCATTTTTGGACATCGAGATGGCCCAGATCCTCGTTATTCTTTATTTGGAACTTTCAGCCTTTTTAAGGATTCACAAGATTAATGTTTAGATTTTTTTTTTTTTTTATTAATGTTAAATTTCAAAGTAGTATAAATGTATCATCAAATAGAATTTTATAGTGTTGAAAGTTGAAACGTCCGAGTTGTTACGATTTTGCGGAAAACAAGCACTTTTGCTTTTGTTTCTTTTATATAAAAAAAAAAAAAAGGCAAAAAAGGCATATAACCGAGGCTTAGTTTTTTTACTGCTCCTGTAATGTGGATATTGGATAATGTGTATGTAAAACTGAGCATATTTGCCATATACACATCATTTCACCTCGAATAAAGACATTGTTGGGTTCTAGGGCGCTATCAATACTTTAATTAAAAAAAAAAACTTCTTATTTTACATATATATATATATATTATCAGTTGATCATTTAAAATCGGCAAAAACACTCTAAAATGCTGCAAAGTAAATTTATTGCCACGGTCCAAAGGTTCAATAGATACCATAAACTCCGACCAGGCTCGGAACAACAGGTTATGGCATTCTAGAAGATTACCACCATCCTGGCCTGTCCCTAAGTTTTGAAATACTTTTCCACTACTACGAGAAGATAGCCAAATTACTTATTACTGGAATAAACTGCTTTTGTCAACCCAAGTCCACACTTTCCACATGGCATGAATTATATTTCATGTCAAGGGACATCAATCAATTAATACCAAACTTACAGTTACACCAAAGATTTACCTTGTGACTTGCAATCCCCTTTTGCTCTTCCATTTTCGAAATGGTTAATTTTCTTAATTATCAGTCTTCAAAAGACCTTAATTTTATATGAATTATACGCCGGCCCCACCGTTTCTCTTGCTGTCTTGCAAGACTTACAAAAAATTTAGTTAGCTAATAATATTGTTTAGAACTCTACCTTTGACAAAATTTTCAGGAAATTTTCGAGAGGATATTTCTTTCAAATAGTATTTCAAAGACGTGCCGTACTAGCTAATTAAGAAAACACCTTCACAAATCTTCGAGTACTTGAAATCATATGCATCATCTTTTGCTACTGACGACATATTTTGTGCCAACGAATTCACACATGCATGGATCATATTATCAGATTGAAGCCCATTAATTTTTACAGTTCTAATTTATCCTTCAGTAGCACGAAAATATAGAAACAACTTGTCCGCCATACCTTTCTAGTGTAACCGGAGATCAACTTTGGTTAGGGTTAAAACTTAATAGGGTATATAAATGGCTGGCGTAAGAAGAAAATTAAATTAATGATGGTGGGATACGAGAGATCTTATCAGGTGTCGCATCTAGTGTGGGTGAACGATAAAAGATGGTAATTTAATAGAAACCATTTATGAGGAAAAAAGTAAAAACCAAAAAGGTAGATATAATATACAAAATAACATAAAGATCTGATACTGGTAAATTAAAATTACAGATTAATCCTGGGCGAAATATAACTCATCGAGTGAAAAGAACCATGAGCCATTAAATAGAAGGATCGAGTCCATTTAGATGAGAAAAACGAACGATTGGCCATTCACTTGAGTTTGAATTAGAAGTTAGTCGTTATTAAAGTCAACTGTGTAGCAGTCTCTCGTCTGCCAGCTCAGTGAGACAAAACACAAAGTGAGTTTATGTTATTATCTATTTAATGACTTTTAATTTGGGAAATTGCTGGAAAACAAAACGTATGGTCCATTAATAAGTGAACCACTGTTTAGCTAAAAAAAGCAGACTCGTCATTCCAATCTTGAACACACAAACACAGTCACCATCTCTCTCTTTCTCTCACTCACACACATTTAGGGAATCAAAAGCAAACTAAAAAAAAAACCTTTTTTATCTTCTCACAAATTAATAAAGTAGGTGCTGAGATTGCAAGACCTAATCCAAGATCCTCCCACTCAAAGAAAGGTAACAGCTGTGAATCTGTTTCTTTTCTCCTTAAGTAGAGCATACGATGGATTCATCTACTCTTGTTCTTTCTTTAAAGTTTACTTCTCTGAGTAATTTCTGGATCTGATCTCCCTCTCTTTCTCTCTCTCTTATACCCCTCTAGGGTTTCCTGAGAATATTGTATAAACCCTCTTTAGCTAACCAACGTCCCACTTCGTCTTCTTTCTTTGTTTCTTGGTCTAAATGTTGTTATGGGTAGGCAGGATTCAAGATCGATAGTGAAGGAGATCGGGTGAAATGGCGAGAGAGAAGATAAGGATAAAGAAGATAGATAACATAACGGCGAGACAAGTTACTTTCTCTAAGAGAAGAAGAGGAATCTTCAAGAAAGCTGATGAACTTTCGATTCTTTGCGATGCCGATGTTGCTCTCATCATCTTCTCTGCCACCGGAAAGCTCTTCGAGTTCTCTAGCTCAAGGTATCTCTACTTTCATATAAATCTTTTATCATTATTTTTTTCAGTTCTTGTTTGTGTTATAGAATATATGGCTGCAGGAGAGATGTTAATTATGTTAAAATATGTAATTATGAGATTTTTGTTTATTTTTTTTACTTTCTAAAATAAGTTATTCTTGGGTTCGGAGAAATCATGTACGAAATCAACTCCGTGTCATGGCAGAATTTGCTGATATATATTGAAGCAGGAAAATAAAAGATTCTGACGAGCTAACATGATTGTACTTGCTCCCATCCCCTTTTTTTCCTAATAAGAATATAAGAAATATGTTTACTATTTATCTTACACATCTTGTAATTACGTTGAAATTTACTGAAACATAACTACAATAGTATAGGTTTTTTACTTTCTATTAATCATTTTCGTTTTAGACATATGATAACTTTTCTATAATCGAAAAGAGGAGAGTAGAGTAGTATATTGTGATTGTGCTGATTAATGCAAGCATGTGTATATTTGGATACATGGTACTTACCACAATTAGAATGGACTTCTTTTTCTCTTTCTTTTACTTTATTTTATGTATTACAAAAGTCTTTGACACTGTCACTTGGGTATTACAAAAGTCTTTGACACTGTCACTTGGGTATGATTGGGGATTAAGTCTTAACCACTCGTTTATTTTATTGCGAGAAGCATATATAAACATAACCGGGAATGGAGTCATCTAATAAATATCCTCTGAATATAGCTTCTAGTATATTCTTTGATTAATTAATTTTACAAATTGCATTTATGGACGAAGCTAGGAAAGGTTCCATATGAAAATGGATTATTTGTTGAAACGTGTAGAATGAGAGACATATTGGGAAGGTATAATCTTCATGCTAGTAACATCAACAAATTGATGGGTCAACCTTCTCCATATCACCAGGTATCCTTACTATCACTCACTCTCTTCAACTGTTTTTTGTTTTTGTTTTTGTTTTTTTTTTTTTTTTTTTCAAACCCTTNTTTTTTTTTTTTTTTATCAAACCCTTCTCTCTATAATATTCTCCAATATTCACTTGTTATGCGAGTTTGTTTGAATTGTTTATTGGTGTAACTCCAGATATAGAAACATTAAAGTGGCATAGCATAGTTAATCTTGAAGCATCCAACCATTTGGTTCTACATATCAGTAACAGAACCTGAAAATGTTGAATTTGCATCTAGCAGCTTGAGAATTGTAACCTCTCCCGACTAAGTAAGGAAGTCGAAGACAAAACCAAGCAGCTAAGGTATGGTTCCATCTATATGCTACGCTGATAAACAAATATTTCATGTAGCTATCAGAGATGATTTATTTCATGTGTGCTTTTTATGTTTTGACAATGATGTTTGAAAGTTATTTATACGTTTAAAAATCCTTTTCATCTAAAAAACATATTTATTTCATTTCATATGTAGGTTCTTGGATGTTTCATTTTATCAGATTGTAAGAATTATTACGAAAGTTTACAAACGTTTATTAGTGGTTTTCAAAAATGACTAATATAATTCTAGCTATCAACATCGATCTAGTATTAGTATAGCTGGTATTGAGTGAGTCCAATACACATGTACAAAGGTCTTTGGGTAGAAATTATAACGCTACGTACCTTACTAGTTTGGGCGTTCGTAGATATTATACGTCTTAGCTTGGTTTCTTCTTATCCGACGTGAGAACCATATTATCAGTATTGTTTGCGTATAAAAATACGTGTATGTGTCTGATGTGGGTTTAAATCTTTTATGCCGTATCTAATCTAAAACAGAAAATTGAGAGGGGAGGATCTTGAAGGATTAAACTTGGAAGAGTTGCAGCGGCTGGAGAAATTGCTTGAAGCTGGACTTAGCCGTGTGTCTGAAAAGAAGGTTTATTTCTAAACCTAGAATTATAGCAAGCACTTTTTTTTTCTAACGTGACATATAGTAATAATAAGCTGAATAATATATAAAATGTGACGTTGTTGTTGTTATAACTAGGGCGAGAATGTGATGAGCCAGATCTCTTCGCTTGAGAAACGGGTTAGTACGTAGAGTTCGATTATGAATGACATAATTATAAACCTATATTGTAAGTATGCATATTAATAAGTGAGGTAAACACACGCAGGGATCGGAGTTAGTGGATGAGAATAGGAGACTGAGGGAGCAAGTATGTCTCTATACCCTTTATAGAAATCATTAAATATTCATATTCATAGTACTAATATTCTGAATCATGATCTTAATATAATATTAGCTAGTGACGTTGGAAATGGCTAAAACGATGGCGTTAAAGGAGGTTGTGGAGACAGAGTCGGCGACCACAAACGTGTCAAGCTATGACAGTGGAGCTCCCCTTGAAGATGACTTCTCCGATACTTCCCTTAAGCTTGGGTATAATTAATTTCAGTGAAGATACATTTTCAATGTGTGGAATATGTGGATGTTACTTATTTCGTGCTTCTTTTTTGGATAGGCTTCCATCTTGGGAATGAACCGAAGAAAGATGAGTGCAGCAGAGTTGACTCCGATGAGATGAAGCGAATTTCCAAGTCTCCTTTTCACTTTCTTTCTTTTGAATAAGTGTTGACAAAAAAATTGAGGTGGGAAGAATTCTCATTGCTTTGTGGAGACCGTGAGCATTCTCACATCGCGTTATTGTTTTTTCTTTCTTTTGCACCAAAGAAAAATCAGTGGACCCCGCATTTTCTTTAATTTATTCCTTATCTTTAGCCCTCATTTATTCTGCTTTATTAGTACTTCATAATGTTATCAGCCGAAATATTTTTTTAAATGTTGCCCTAGTTCTGTGTTAATGATCTGCTTCTAGGAAATGATTTCTTTTCTTTTTTGTTTTGTTTATTTGTTGAATGTTATATGCAATTGATCAATAAAGACATGCCAACATGTACACGGAGTGACATGTGCTTTTAGCATTTACATACAAGGAGTAACATATTTTCATAAATTTCGTTTATGTCAGTTTGTAACAGTTGCTAACAAACACCATTATGTTATATTGCTGTTGGTATCTTTTGGCAATGTTTCAAGAAGTTTAGTGTATTTTTGTTGGCTAATTATAAAAGTTAAAAAGAAATTAGCATTCTAAACTATTCAACTCTATTGCCAAAGTCTCCTAGGCCAGCAGTGGCTTGTAGCTTTGGTTCATGCAATATTGTCATTCGACACCCAAAGGAGTTCGTGAGTTCGACTCCTCTTGCTACATATAAAAACAAATAAAAAGTCTTTTATATTCATTTTTTTTTCTTTTTGATTGGAATTGTATTACACTGAGTTTCCCACACATCTCCTGAAGCGAGACTCAACTCCAGAGATCGAACACTTGTGTCTCTACCTCCGCTCAGAAGTATTCAACTGTGGCTTCGTTTCCTAAGATTTGAATCGCTTATTCTTTGTAGATCTTTTTTCTTTGATCCAGTATTGTTCGACAAATTTGGATTTCCCGAACTTTCGGATCAAAAGCGAGGTCTGGATGAGGAGAAGATACACAGACAAAGTTTGGTCCTTTGGCTGAGTTTTCGACATAATCGTCTTCATCGTTCGACTCTGTTGATGTATCGATGCTCCAAATGAAGCAATTTCAGCCACTGCATAACCTTAATCAGTCGCAGAGGACAGCTCTCGCCGGGGTTTTCGTGCTCCTTTTCCCGGTTTTCTCTCCCAATCTCTTCCGCCCTCTTGGCCGCGCCTCTCCTTCTCTCTTCTCCGTAAGTCTTTATATCTCTCTCTATGTCCGATGGTTTATTTATCTGTGGGATTCAATAGTATCTTTTACACATGTTTTCGATGTTGTATGTTAACAGTTGAATGGCATTTGTAGGAATGGAATGCCCCAAGGCCTAGACATTTGCGCCTACTCGAAGGTGCTCTTGATCGACAAATTGTAAGTGGGTTTGCTCAAGTTTTTACCTTTTTGGAATCAAAGGGCTTTGACTGTTCTTTCCTCTGAACTTTTTGTTGTCTCTCGCACGAATGTGTAGTCGATCAGACAACAGGTGGAGTTATGGTCTCCCTTGCCAGATCAAGCTTGGAAGGCTTGCACTCAATCTTATAGAGGGTCTCGTAAGTTTCTAAAAGAAAAAAAAGAAGTGCTTTCTTCTTTTTGCATCGTTCGTTTACATTCATGTTGCCTCCCTGAGCGAGATGATTGCGTTTGGTAGAGTGACAATCAGGATTGACGGATTTTTCACTCTTTACAGCCGTACCGGAGAAGTCTCAAGGGTTTCTTCAGGTGTTCCTTGACGGTGGACTTAATCAACAAAGAATGGGGGTGAGTAGAATCTAGCGGAGAAATTGTTTTTAGTTTCAATCAATTTCTTAGAGTTGGTTTCCTTTATGACGCTTTTCTATTTGTTTCTGCTGCTTTCTGCAGGTATGTGATGCGGTCGCTGTTGCCAAGATATTGAACGTTACGCTCGTGATTCCACGCCTTGAAGTAAATCCTGTTTGGCAAGATTCAAGGTAACTCTTTCTATTTGTAAAAATATACTATGAAACTTAAGTTGCCGGTTCCTAGATGAGTTTGCTGGTTCATGCTGTGGCATTTCTTTGCAGTTCGTTCGCAGATATATTCGATGTGGATCACTTTATAAGTTTCCTTAAAGACGAGGTGCGGATTGTTAGAGAGCTTCCAACACAGTATGCTTGGAGCACGCGTGATTATTACGCTACAGGTATTCGAGCTACTAGGATTAAGACTGCGCCTACTCACGCCTCAGCAGAGTGGTATGTGGAAAATGTTTTGCCTGTTATCCAGAGGTTTGTGGCTTCTTAACTCAGTGATCTTTTTCATATGAATAACAGCATTTTAAAGTCCTAGGAGGAAAATATGATACTACATATGATGTTTGAAATGCTGTATAGACAAAATCAAGTGGTGTTCGATTAGGTGTTTTCATTGATGATCGACAATTGCTTTTTGTTGGCTTGTCAGAGGAATTATATTTTAATGTAGTTCAAATGCGTTGTTACTAATATGAATCATCCGCTCGTTTCTTCTGCAGTTATGGCATCGCTGCTGTTGCCCCATTCTCTCACCGTTTGGCATTCGATAATTTGCCTGAAAGTATACAGAGGTTACGCTGTAAAGTAAATTTTGAAGCATTAAACTTTGTTCCTCGCATTCGGGAGCTAGGGGACGCTCTTGTGCATCGACTCAGAAATCCTCCTTCCACGTCTAAAACATCAGGGACTATGGACCCTACAGACAGAATAAACACCATTGTAAAAGCTGGAGCTGGAAAGTTCGTCGTGCTTCATCTTCGTTTCGATAAAGTGTGAACTTCATTCTCAAAACTTTCCCGGTTCTTGGCAGTAGTTTCTTGTTCTGACATAGCTTTTATCATTTTCCCAGGATATGGCTGCTCATTCAGGATGTGACTTTGGAGGTGGCAAAGCGGAAAAACTGGCGCTTGCAAAATACCGTCAGGTGATTTGGCAAGGAAGGGTCTTAAACTCACAGTTCACAGATGAGGAGCTAAGAAACAAAGGGCGTTGCCCGTTGACACCAGAAGAGATTGGTTTACTGCTTTCAGCTTTGGGTTTCACTAACAACACACGTCTCTATCTAGCTTCACACCAAGTTTACGGAGGAGAAGCAAGAATCTCGACCCTGCGTAAGCTGTTCCCGGTGATGGAAAACAAGAAAAGCCTAGCCTCTGCGGAGGAACTAGCTGACGTAGAAGGGAAAGCTTCTCTGATGGCTGCAGTCGATTATTACGTGAGTATGAAAAGCGATATCTTCATCTCTGCATCTCCAGGGAATATGCACAACGCATTGCTGGCGCATAGAGCGTACTTGAATCTGAAGACCATAAACCCCAACATGATACTCTTAGGACAGGTTTTAGTGAACAAGAGCTTAGGGTGGTCTGAGTTTGAAGCAGCAGTTTTGAATGGGCATAAGAACAGGCAAGGCCAGCTTCGTATACGAAAGCAGAAACAGTCTATTTACACTTATCCAGCTCCTGATTGTATGTGTAAAGTAGCTTAAGCTTTTTTCCTCTTGACTGTCCCCAATCTTTACTCAAATCACTAAATCAAAAAGTTGAGGTACTCATCATATACATACATATGTCCTTTAGTGATTTGTCTCCATTACTAAGTTGTAAATTCTCAGCCATCCTGAGGATTTTATTTGTGGCTAACACAGCTTCTAAAGACATAGCTTTTCCTGAAAGTGATGCCAAAGCCCAAACCATCCACATCAACTCTGCTTTTTTTTGTTCATCCCCTGTATATACCACTTATGTAAGTTGTAGTACACATTCAACTACTTTGTATTTTATGGAAAAATATCTTCTTTTTTTTTAATTATGGATTATGTAATATCGAATCGATTTAAACAGAAGCTTTTACGATTTTTACTTTTTTGACAAAAGTAATAAAAAAGCATTAAGTGGGAGATTCAAAGTCATACTATAAGAAAAGGAGAAGGACCCACTCAGATTCAACTATCCACCGGTAAACTCAATTATCTGTCTTCCACCGTCATCCTCTTCGATCTCTCCCGAATCCTCCATCCTTGGAGAGACAGAGAGAGCGCGACGGGGAAGGTTTAGAAGAAGAAGAAGATGACCTCTTCTCTGTATGATTCCGGTTTGTTTAAGCAGCTCAAGTCAATATTGGGGACCTATCTAGGCGATTCGGCATCGGACGACGTCGTCCTTGTGATTGCAACCACGTCTTTGGCACTAGTTGTTGGATTCGTGGTGTTGTTATGGAAGAAATCGACATCGGATCGGAGCCAGGAGCTGAAGCCTTTGATGATCCCCAAGTCTCTTATGGCTAAGGACGAGGAGGATGATGTGGATTTGGGATCCGGCAAGACCAGAGTCTCTATCTTCTTTGGTACTCAGACTGGAACTGCTGAGGGATTTGCTAAGGTAGTGTGTGACTAAGTGACGCACTTCATGGTGGTTGGTTAGGGCTATAAAGCTTTGATTTTTATGATTCTGGTGACTCTGTAGCTCCAGATGTTGGATGTGGCTTTCTCTCATATGAATAGGGTTTATCTAGAAGTGTTGAAAATTGCAATTTGATCCATGATATTGTGATTCAAAGATTTGGTCTTTATGATAATTTGTTCATTTTTCATAGGCATTAGCAGAAGAGATCAAAGCGAGATATGAAAAAGCTGCAGTCAAAGTTATTGACCTGGTATGTATGATTCACTTACAGTGTGATTCTCTTCACTTCCTGATAGACGCTAGTTTTAATCACTTGGTTTGATTTTTTCCTGTGTTGATTCATGGTTTTAATTAGGATGACTATGCTGCCGATGACGACCAATATGAAGAGAAATTGAAGAAGGAAACTTTAGCATTCTTTTGTGTTGCTACGTAAGACATATTCGAATCGGATTGTGACTTCTTTTGCTATATGCCCTCCTTTCAAAACTCTGTTGTTGATTCAAATTTTCTTTTTTTTAATAACGTGTTTAGTTATGGAGATGGAGAGCCTACTGACAATGCTGCCAGATTTTACAAATGGTTTACAGAGGTTTGTAGATCGAAATTTGATATACTGTGCGCAGCTTTTTTCACAGAGGTTTCACACCTCAATACTGAGTTTCATGTTTCCAGGGAAATGAAGGTGATATAAGGCTTCAACAACTAACATATGGTGTGTTTGCTCTTGGTAATCGCCAATATGAACACTTTAATAAGGTAGTGTGTTAAGAAATATGTCTGCTTCTAGCTTATGGATTTTCTTCCGACCTTAACTAATGGTAATATGATTTCCTTGGAACAGATCGGGATAGTTCTTGATGAAGAGCTCTCTAAGAAAGGTACTCATGACTATGTTTACATAGTTTCTCAAGTCTTACCTAATGCTAGATATAAGAAAAAGACCCTAGGAGATATTGGTGTGATGTTTACCTATGATGATAATGATGCTAGACGTTTTCTCTTTTCCTGTTGGTTACTTGGATGCCTATTTCCTAGTTTCTTTGGCGCATGAGGGAAAACGTAACTGTTATCTTGACATTCAATGCAGGTGCAAAGCGTCTTACTGACGTTGGTTTAGGAGATGATGATCAGAGCATTGAAGATGATTTTAATGCCTGGTTTGTTTCTGATTCTCTGTCTTACGTTTGCTACTTTGAAAGACCTTTTCTAGTCCTTCTACCCCATTAGTATAGAAAGAGAGGCTTAAGAGTTGGCTTGATTAATTTCAGTGAGGGATTATTTGACCACTACGCTGTATCATTCATTTTTGTTTCGGGTGGTTTGCAGGAAAGAAGCGCTATGGCCTGAGCTAGACAAGCTCCTCAGAGACGAGGATGATACAAGTGTGGTAACTCCATACACAGCTGTTATTCCTGAATACCGGCTGGTGATTCATGATCCTAGTGTTACATCTGAGAAATCAATGGACTCGCTTGTTGCCAACGGAAATGCTGCTATTGACATTCATCATCCCCGCAGGTTTATGGAGATCTGTATAATGTATACTGTGGATCAATGTATTACAGTTTTGGTTGCATTTTAACATTTGTTCCTCATTCGGAGCAGAGTTGATGTTGCCGTGCAGAGGGAGCTTCACACACCAGAATCTGATCGGTCATGTATTCATCTCGAGTTCGACATATCTGACACTGGAATTACGTAAGTATCTAACACTAATCTGACGTTTTAGTCAACAGCAGATCGTCGTGTAAAGTTCCTTTACAAATTTCACCCGTGTATAAAAAATAATGGCATTTCTCTGCAGATATGAAACAGGAGACCATGTAGGAGTATTTGCTGAGAATCATGCGGAAATAGTTGAAGAAGCTGGAAAATTGCTTGGCCACTCTCTAGATTTAGTATTTTCCATACATGCTGATAAGGAAGATGGCTCACCATTGGGAAGCTCGTTGCCGCCTCCCTTCCCTGGTCCATGCACGCTTGGTACTGGTTTGGCAAGATACGCAGACCTTTTAAACCCTCCTCGAAAGGTTTACCTGCGTTCGTTTTACGCATAGTTTTTTTTTGTTTTTCCTGGTGAGTTTGGTCGTTGCTTGTTCCCATATATTAAACTTGTTTTTTGGGTTTCAGTCTGCGTTAGTTGCCTTGGCGGCCTACGCCACTGAACCAAGTGAAGCCAAGAAGCTTAAGCACCTGACATCACCTGATGGAAAGGTTCTGAATCACTGGTGTATTTAATTGTTTTCTCTTGATGTTCAAATTTCATGAGTTAACATCCTCGGCTTCTTTTTCTGATGTAGGATGAATACTCACAATGGATTGTTGCAAGTCAGAGAAGTCTTTTAGAGGTGATGGCTGCATTTCCATCTGCGAAAGCCCCTCTGGGTGTGTTTTTTGCTGCAATAGCTCCTCGTCTACAACCTCGTTACTACTCCATCTCATCCTCGCCGAGGTGATTATTTATTTTTGAGATATCTGTTGTTGGCAGAAGGAAAACTAGTCTTCAGCTTCTCTGTTATCCAAATTCTCTTTAATTTATTTTTCTAATGCAGGTTCGCGCCAAATAGAGTTCATGTTACATGCGCACTGGTATACGGTCCGACTCCTACTGGTAGAATCCACAAGGGGTTGTGTTCGACGTGGATGAAGGTAATTCTCACCATCATTTTCTCACTATCCTTTAGTTCGCTTTTTGGTTTCTGTTTGTGTTCTTGTTTTTAATAGCTTTGAAAAACTCAGATTGCAGTTCCTGCCGAGAAAAGTCGTGAATGTAGTGGAGCCCCAATCTTTATTCGAGCATCTAATTTCAAGTTACCGTCCAACCCTTCAACTCCAATCGTTATGGTGGGACCTGGGACTGGCCTGGCTCCTTTTAGAGGATTTCTGCAAGAAAGGATGGCACTAAAAGAAGATGGAGTAGAACTAGGTCCATCTTTGCTCTTCTTTGGGTGTAGAAATAGGCGAATGGTGAGACTTGTTAGTTGTTACAGTCGATGCACTTTCTTCATCTGCAGTGTCATCAGCATGTTGACCTGCTGCTATATGTATGACTTGCAGGATTTTATTTACGAGGATGAACTCAATAACTTTGTTGATCAAGGCGTAATATCTGAGCTCATCGTGGCATTCTCTCGTGAGGGAGCACAGAAGGAGTATGTTCAACATAAGATAATAGAGAAGGTAAGCATATCCAGGGATGCATGGCTTTGGGAGAAATGGAAAATTAATAGTAATCTCATTTCTCTTGCACTTCTCAATTTGTGTTCAGGCAGCACAATTTTGGAATCTAATAAAGGAAGAAGGATATCTCTATGTATGCGGTGATGCTAAGGGCATGGCGAGAGATGTCCACCGGACGCTACATACCATTGTTCAGGAGCAGGTATGAATGAGCATTGTGGAATAAGTGGTAGAATTTGGGTTTTGTCTTGGTTCCTTATGGTTGAATCCCTTGGACGATTGATACCAACTATATTTTTAATCTTACAAATTTCCAGGAAGGTGTGAGTTCGTCAGAGGCAGAGGCTATAGTGAAGAAACTTCAAACTGAAGGAAGATACCTCAGAGATGTCTGGTGATTAATGATGTTTTATTTGGGATTCCCTGCCTTTTCTTTTCTTTAAGCTTTCTTGGTACGAAGGCCATTTGTACCATTTAGATATTTATTTGTTAATTTTTCCTTTTTCTCTCTCTTTTTCTTGCTTATTATATTAGCCAAACATGAAAAGGGTTGTGAAAAGTGTCTTTGTATGGAACAAAAGTTTAAAAGGGACAAACGACTATACTGTCCAATAAAATCTGGAGAGTGAAAAATTCCATAAATTTTTTAGCATCATGCTTTATTTTGTCCAAGCCATTGTGCCAATAACTTGTCATGAAAGATTTTTCCCCAAAAAAAAGCATGAACAGATGTCCATTACGAAGACCATAACTAAATAAACTTAAATATTTCCCATCACCAGACACCAGGCCTATTTTGTGAAACAAAAAAAGATAAATTAGATCTTTGTTAATAATAATCCAATTACTACATGTCAAACTTTTAAATCTTTGTTAAAATCTTGAATCAAGGCTACTGTAGGTTCAAGTTATTTAGATTCAAAATATTAATCTTGAATACAATCCTTGCAATGACTGTTTGGTTTTATAGTCAAAACATTAACATGCATAACTTGAACCGCATCCAACAGAGTTTGGTTCAAGTTACATTGGTTTTCAAGCTGAGTTGAAGTTGTTTACATTTATAGAATTTTGTACAAATTTTTGTAGTGAAGACATTAACGATTTCTCTATAATCTTTTTTCTTTAACTAATAGTAATGTCAAGTAGTCTCGTGCATTGACCATTATCCGAGAAAGTCTATGGATTGTAATTTGTAGTTTAGTGGTTTATACTAGTGGTGATGTCTTGTTATAACCTGAAATTAAGGCCTGGTGTACTTGTGTATATGAACCGTAAACGACAACAACATAAGGAACTTAAAACATCTGGGATCTATTTCCTATTTCGTAAAACTTTGATTCTTTTTGTTTCATGAATCAGGGCAAAATGTGAACCATTAAGTTTGTTTATGGTCCAAATAAATAATTACATACACATTTGATCTTCTATTTCTTCGGAATGAACATCTTTGACGTTGCCCATATGGCACAAGTTCTTGGCTCTATGGGTGGGTTCGGGATGAACATAAAACATGATGCTAAAATCTTCTCGAGTTTTTCACTCTCCACAATTATTGAACTGTATAATCGTCCGTCCCTTTAATACTTTTGTTCCATACAAATACACTTTTGACAAACCTTTCATGTTTGACTATAATAAGCAAGAAAATGAGCGCGAAGGAAAATAAACAAATAAATATCAAAATGGTAAAAACAGCCTTCCTACCAAGACAGCTCAAAACAGAAGTGGAGAATCCCAATTAAAACATCATTAATCACCAGACATCTCTGAGGTATCTTCCTTCAGTTTGAAGTTTCTTAACTATAGCCTCTGCCTCTGACGAACTCACGCCTTCCTGGAAATTTGTAAGATAAAAATATAGTTGGTATTCCAAGGGATTCAACCAAAACGAACCAAGAGAAAACCCAAATTCTAACACTTGTTCCACAATGCTCATTAATACCTGCTCCTGAACAATGGTATGTAGAGTCCGGTGGACATCTCTCGCCATGCCCTTAGCATCACCGCATACATAGAGATATCCTTCTTCCTTTATTAGATTCCAAACTTGTGCTGCCTGCACACAAATTGAGAAATACAAAAGAGAAATGAGATTACTATACATTTTCCATTTATCCCAAAGCCTGATGCTGATGCATCCACGGATATGCTTACCTTCTCTATTATCTTATGTTGAACATACTCCTTCTGTGCTCCCTCACGAGAGAATGCCACGATGAGCTCAGAGATTACGCCTTGATCTACAACGTTATTGAGTTCATCCTCGTAAATAAAGTCCTGCAAGTCATACATGTAGCAGCACCTCAACACGATGACAATTCAGATGAAAAGGTGCATCAATTGTAAAGGGTCTCACCATCCGTCGGTTTCTACACCCAAAGAAGAGCAAAGATGGACCTAGTTCTACTCCATCTTCTTTTAGTGCCATCCTTTCTTGCAGAAATCCTCTAAAAGGAGCCAAGCCAGTTCCAGGACCCACCATAACAATTGGAATTAAAGGGTTGGATGGTAGCTTGAAATTAGATGCTCGAATAAAGATTGGGGCTCCACTACATTCACGACTCTTCTCCGCAGGAACTGTATTCTGAGTTTTTCAAAGCTATTAAAAACAAAAAGCGAGCTGAAAGACAGTGAAAACATGAAGGTGAGAATTACCTTCATCCACGTCGAGCACAAACCCTTGTGGATTCGACCAGTAGGAGTCGGACCATATACTAGTGCGCATGTAACATGAACTCTATTTGACGCCAACCTGTATAATAAAAATTTAGAGAGATTTTGGATGAGAGAGAAACTCAAGACTAATTTTCTTCTGCCAACAATTGGTATCTTAAAAATAAATAATCACCTCGGCGAGGATGAGATGGAGTAGTAACGAGGTTGTAGACGAGGAGCTATAGCAGCAAAAAACACACCTAGTGGGGGTTTAGCAGATGGAAATGCAGCCATCACCTCTAAAAGACTTCTCTGGCTTGCAACAATCCATTGTGAGTATTCATCCTACAGCCAACAAAAAAAACCCCGAGGATGTTAACTCATGAAAACTTAAAATCAAAAGAAAGCAATTAGATACACCAGTGATTCAGAACCTTTCCATCAGGTGAGGTCAGGTGTTTAAGTTTCTTGGCTTCACTTGGTTCAGTGGAATAGGCCGCCAAGGCAACTAACGCAGACTGAAACCAAAAGAACAAGTTTAATATTTGGGAACAAGCAAAAACCAATGCCACCAGAGAAATAAGCTATGTGGAAGTTAACCTTTCGAGGAGGGTTTAAAAGGTCTGCGTATCTTGCCAAACCAGTACCAAGCGTGCATGGACCAGGGAAGGGAGGCGGCAACGAGCTTCCCAATGGTGAGCCATCTTCCTTATCAGCATGTATGGAAAATACTAAATCTAGAGAGTGGCCAAGCAATTTTCCAGCTTCTTCAACTATTTCCGCATGATTCTCAGCAAATACGCCGACATGGTCTCCTGTTTCATATCTGCAAAGAAATGCCATTAGTTTTTTTTTGTATACACAGGTGGGAATTTTACAGGATCTACACGACGATCTGCTGTTGACTAAAACATCAAAATATTGAATTTATAGCACAATCAGGTCACATCAATAATCATACGTGGAAACAAAAAGTCTTTGCAAGTTGGATTATTGTGCTGCCTTGTAACTAATCCAAGGGTAGGAGGCAATAACTACAGCTCAGAGTTGGATACATACGTAATACCAGTGCCAGATATGTCGAACTCGAGATGAATACATGACCGATCAGATTCTGGTGTGTGAAGCTCCCTCTGCACAGCAACATCAACTCTGCTCCGAATAAGGATCAAATGTTAAAATGCAACCAAAACTGTAATACATTGATCTACAGTATATATTATACAGATCTCCATAAACCTGCGGGGATGATGAATGTCAATAGCAGCATTTCCGTTGGCAACATTCGAGTCCATTGATTTCTCAGATGTCACACTAGGATCATGAATCACCAGCCGGTATTCAGGAATAACAGCTGTGTATGGAGTTACCACACTTGTATCATCCTCGTCTCTGAGGAGCTTGTCTAGCTCAGGCCATAGCGATTCTTTCCTGCAAACCACCCGAAACAATAATGAATGATACAGCGTAGTGGTCAAATAATCCCTCACTGAAACTAATCAAGCCAACTCTTAAGCCTCTTTTCTATACTAATGGGGTAGAAGGACTAGAAAAGGTCTTTAAAAGTAGCAAACATAAGACAGAGAATCAGAAACAAACCAGGCATTAAAATCATCCTCAATGCTCTGATCATCATCTCCTAGACCAACTTCAATAAGACGCTTTGCACCTGCATTGGATATGACGATAACAGTTACGTTTTTCCTCATGCACCAAAGAGACTAGGAAGTAGGAGGTGGGCATCCAAGTTACCAGACAGGAAAGAGAAAAACATAGGTAAACATCACAGTATATCTTACTTTGTCTTTCCAATATCTAGCGTTAGATAAGAGTTGCAACTATGTAAATATACTCATGTACCTTTCTTGGAGAGCTCTTCATCCAGAACTATCCCGATCTGTTCCAAAAAATCAAATTACCATCAGTAAAGGCCGGAAGAAAATCCATCAGTTAGAAGCAGACACATTTTTTACCACAGTACCTTATTAAAATGTTCATATTGGCGATTGCCAAGTGCGAAGACACCATATGTTAGTTGTTGAAACCTTATATCCCCTTCATTTCCCTGGAAACATGAAACACAGAGTAGTTGATCTGTTAAGGGGGCAAACCTCTGTAAAAAAGCTACACAGAGCCTGTCAAATCTAAGGAAACTAAAATTTCGATTTGATTTGTTGCATTGAGGCTACAAACCTCTGTAAACCATTTGTAAAATCTAGCAGCATTGTCAGTAGGCTCTCCATCTCCATAACTAAACAAGTTATCAAAAAAATGAATGCAGCAAACTCTTGAAGGGCATATAGCAAAAAGAAATCCTAAACAGATTGAATATGTCTTACGTAGCAACACAAAAGAATGCCAAAGTTTCCTTCTTCAATTTCTCTTCATATTGGTCGTCATCGGCAGCATAGTCATCCTAATTTAAACCATGAATCAGCAAAGGAAAAAAGCACATCAAGTGGTAGCGTCTCACGGTAGAATCATAGTGTAAGTAAATCATACCAGGTCAATGACTTTGACTGCGGCTTTTTCATATCTCGCTTTGATTTCCTCTGCTATGGCCTATGAAAGATGTAAAATGTTCACTTAAAGACAAAATCTTTGAATCACAATATCATGGATTAGAATGCAATTTTCAACAGTTCTAGATAAACCCTATTCATATGACAGAAAGCCGCATCAAACATCTAGAGCTACAGAGTAGTTAGAATCATAAAAATCAAAGCTTTTTTAACCATAGACAACCACCATGAAGTGCGTCACTTAGTCACACTACTTTAGCAAACCGTGAAACATCTATGAAACAGAGGACTCTGAGTCACCACTATAATAAAAATCACTGCTTTATAACCAAACACCGGGAAATGCGTCACCTTAGCAAAGCCCTCAGCGGTTCCAGTCTGAGTACCGAAGAAGATAGAGACTCTGGTCTTGCCGGATCCCAAATCCACATCATCCTCCTCGTCCTTAGCCATAAGAGACTTGGGGATCATCAAAGGCTTCAGCTCCCTGCTCCGATCCGATGCCGATTTCTTCCATAACAACACGGCCAACCCAACTGCCAGCGCTAAAGACGTGGTTGCAATCACAAGGACGACGTCGTCAGACATCGAACTGTCAAGGGAGATCCCCAAAACCGACTTGAGTTGCTTAGCCAAAGCAGAAGAAGCATCGAAAGTAGAAGTCATGTTTTTTGGGTTCGGTTGACAGATCTTCCACGTCACTCTCTTGTCTCCTCCAGAGCTGGAGAGAGCAGAGAGAGAATTGGTTTAATATGGGTGGGAAGTTGAATCTGAGAGAAGCCTTTGTGCTTTTCTCATAAGACTTTTATTGAATCTCTCCAAAACTGTTTCGCTTCTTTCTCTTTTCTTTGTTGTTGACATTTCTCTTTTGGTTTTGTCATTTTTCAAACCTTTTTAAAAGTCACGTGAGAAAGAAAAAATAAGCATTAATCGTCCGACGACTCCGTGAAATAGACAGCGTTTGGGGATAATTTTGCTTTTTTTTCTTTATTGTTAGCTTTTAGATGGTGAATGCAAGTGCAAAAAAATTAAAGTGACATGAAAAAGCAAATAATCATGTCACCTAATCATTCGACGAATCCGTGAAATTGACAATTTTGGGGATACTTTTGCAAAGGAATCGTAAGCTTTATTAGATGGTGAATGCACTTAAGTGACATGAAAAGCAAATAATCAAAAGACAAAACACATTTTATTGATATAATTGGATAATCAAGGTAGTCGCCGGTACAATAAAGGACAAAGAGAATCATCTAATATGCCAACAAAACTACAAAAGTACAAAGTGCATGTAAATAAACAGCATTTATGGATATCAGTTGCATCACACACAGAAGAACAACAAGACAATAAAATCAAGACATACAAAAAGTTACATAATCATATTATTCACCTCAACCTTCAGCTTTGCAAGCTCTTCTTGAGGCATCACCACACTTACAATCCTTGCAAACTTTCCCTTAGGAAACACCAACACAACTCCTTTGTCCCCAACCCCGTGAATCGTGTAGTTTACGAAATCAGGCTTCTCTCCTTTGATCTCAAGTTCTTCGTACAAATTTGCCATGTCAAGATTCACAAACGTTAAGTTTGCACCGTAAGTTATAAAGTCCGAAGAACCTCTATCTTTTTCTACCACCCGCTTGATCACACCGTTTTCTTCTCTTTTCTCGCCAGCAATCAGCCCCGCTAGTTCGGATATCTCAATCGTGTCGTCCTTTCTTTCCACTACGCTTATTACCAAGTCGTCATTCCAACATGTTGAAGACATTTTACGGTCACAAATTGTTACAACATTCGTTTCTGTTTCGCCACGGATATTCAGTATCGACCTCCATATCAATGCATACAGAATATCAACCTCCGAAAAAGATTGGTTTCGCGACGGGTACTTGGCCATCAAACGGTCAATTTGGTCGAGGCTAAAGTTAAAGTTATATCTCCCCATCTTGCATTTATTGCTAAGTAACCAATACCCCCCAACCGATTCTATCTTCTTAATGGAAATCGCTTCACCATCATAATCACCTTGACCATTAGCATGAGGGGTCAGTTCGGGCTTTTTCGGGTGAACGAGTTTGGGTGGGCCATGACTCGACATTAGTTGTCCCAGTGTTTTCATGAAAGTTGATGCTGAAAGCACATCTCCTAAAACATGGGCCCAACTTAGCCCTATTGATAACCCACCACACTTGAATTGTGTTATCTGAAAAATGAAAATCAAACGAACAAATGTATATTACTGTTCTATCATCTACTGTATGTAGACCTCAGCCTTCAATGTTTTTCTTTCTTTTTTTTGCTAAAAGCAAATGTTTTTTTTAACCGATTTGTCTTAGTAGACACCTAATTAATTAAGACAAATGATTTAGCTGGGGCAGACTGCTGATTTTTAAATTAGGTCCTTGGGGATATATTAAAATACAAATCATTGTGGAGACGGTTTAAGAAGTATTGAATTTAAATAGTCTGACTAGAGTAAAAATGCCCCATGCATGTGAGCTTAAGAAGTATTAATTGTTCAGTTCATAGTTAAGATAAAACTAGGAAGGAGTTTGGAATGAAAGAATGTTCTTTCGTGACTACTAACGAAATGCTTTTAAAACAATAAAGTTTGAATTAAAGTTCAAAAAATAAAACATTTAAAGTTTAATTGAATTTTGTTGGTTTTTCGTCTGAGACCATCGGAAAAGTGATTATTTATTACGTACCCATGTGAACTTAAGATCCATAATACACTAAAAACGTGTGTAATGAAGTACCTGGAGGAAAACGAGTGGAGTGAAGTTAAGATCAGGACCAAGGACGTGATCGTAGACAAGGAACCGGTGGTCGATGGAACGGTCTTCCAAGTCGAGCCACTCCTGGACCGTGAACCCTTCGACTTTGGCTTCGACGATGCGTAAGCCACTGTCGTTGCAGCGAATGTAAGGTATGGCTGGAGCTGAAGGGTCGTTGTCGGGGATCCGGATCCGACCCGTCACATGGTCATAGCACTGGAGGTCGAGCAGAGGAAACGTGATGTTCTTCAAGTCGGATATAGTGAATTTACGTGTACCCTTGAAGAAGTAAACGGCTCGAACGTAGTGGAGCTTCACGGCTAAGTCCATGGCCGTGAGATGCCGTGGCTTGTTCTCGCCTGTCAAAGAAGCAGGCACCACCGAAGAGATCTTGACATCTGTCACAGGGCTTGCTTCCATTTCTAAAGAGAGAGAAATAACTAATATGTGTAGTAGCTTAAAGCCTAAATGGGACGTGTTATAAGCATCTCGTACGTTATGTGATGTTGGACAGTTGAAACAACCTTTTCGGTGACATTAAATGTGGGGATTTGGTTGTTAACAATGTACAGGGTTGATAGGCAAGTGTATCTTCCTTTATATATAATAAACAAATTTGATGAAAATCATTGCAGCTAAACGAAGAGCGCTCTTTCGAGAGTTGAGTCACCAGATCCAACAACCAACACCCTTTATTACACCCATTATCCATGTCCAATGGCTTCAACTAACAAATGGAGTGTACCTATCTTATAGCCAAACATATTCCATCCAAAACCAAATTCAAATAACCGACGGAAAAACAAATCAAAATCCCAATATAGTTTAAGTTAAAGTACACTCATGTTTTCTATATCCGAAATACCTAAACCAATCTGAACCAAGCTAAACAAGAAAACAACCCATCCAAAATTCAAAATTCCTTTACACATACTTTGATAAAAAAAACCAAACCCAAAGGGTACAAAACTGATCCCGAGCTAACACTCAATCGGAACATGATTGAACACCACGATTGCCAGGAATTCTACTCTCAATTGGCACCTTCAAGATGACCATCGTTCTCTGTTGTGTCTCGTTACCAGCCATGGAACAATACCTGTACGGAAAGAGTCATCGGTGATGACATCCTGACGGTACTCCAGATGCTTGGATTTGGTGTTTTCCATTTGCTCAAAGTGCCCTGATCAATTGCTTGGCTCATCGCACGTAGCCTCATCTAGAGAAGCAGCGAGGTACTCAGCAAGGCTCTGTTGATTATTGTTAGGTTGGTGGGAAGCTTCTGATATAATAGGTTTCATTGGTGCTATAGAATTGGGACGCCAGGCTTGACCTGGACCTGTTGAATTGCTGGTTGAAGTATCTGAGCAGCTCTTCCATAAGACTGGCTTAATATGCTTCCATGGATCTTCAGCCATGGAGTTGGAGTAAAATCGTTCTGCACCTTGTTCCATGGGTCTTCTTCCTCCACCTCTCGAAAAGTTTGCGTTCATACCGCGGCCTCCGCTTCTGCCTCTTCCTGAGCTAGGATATGTGTTTCCAACCCAGTTAGAGTTTTGTCGTCCGTAATGAGAAAATTGTGGAGGGGTATTGTTGTAGCTGCCTCCTCGACCACCATATCTATTATTCCCCATATCAGGGTTGCCCTGAGAGAATGGGAAAGGGCGAGGTACCCATTGAGGTGGACCTAAATGGTTAGGTGGTGGAGGCCTAAAGTTGTTATTCCAAGCGGCGGGTGGACCTCTGTACGAGGGTGCCATCCCTCTTGGTTCGGTATGCAGATTATCACCACCATAATGAGCTTCTTGAAAACCACCATGATTGGCATGTGCCTGATAGTCATTGCCCACCGATCCTGTTCACAATTATAGTGCAAGTATCAGAACTGGAACACTGTTTGTTCCAAGACAGAGAACAAGAAGATAAACGAGTTCCATAAGTGAAGTGATTATAATATTGGCTATTCCTAGAAACTGAAACATGAAGGAAGGGATATATCAAATTAAGCTAGCTGAAGCTAATAGGTTCGGAATCTAATTCCTGATTAACACTGACAAAATTCTTCTTTTGTTGATTTTAATTGTCAAAAGTACACTAAAGAATACATGGATAAAACGTAACAAAGAACAAAATATCCTATAGATTTGCGGAAGAGATCCTAAGTCTCCCAAAGCGAATAGGCTTCCCGAAAACCAGATACGAAAAGACTGTTCCTGAATCAGTTCAATCCTATACTTATACTCAACCAAGGACCAACTAACATGCCAACACACAGTTAATCAAGCTGATATGGAGGACTTATCAGTTGACTACTTTCTTTGGCCTCACACGAATATATTATAGACAAAATTAAAACTAAGACAGGAGCATGGACTATCAAGAGTATTGCAGCAGAAACAAGCTGACAATAGGAGAAAGTAAGCACCTGGAACAGATGGTGGAAACTGTGGTGGTACTGGAGGGCTGACTTGATAACTAGGAGATGAGATGTATTGTTGCTTAGGGGTCTTGTTTCTCTTGAAACTAGAATAAGCAGACATCGGGTCAGTGTAATAATCAAACCTTTGCGTTTCATATGACTCCTGCTGATGAGTGGATGTCTCAGCCAACGGATTTGAAAGGTGACCTGTGTCCATAGAGGTTTCAGGCCCTGCAGAACTTTCACTCTGTGCAGCAGCTTCCACCCGCATTGCTTTTAACATTTCTTTTCTTTTCTCTGAATCTTCCATTGCGGCTCAGCTCCAGAAGCTAATTAAACTACAAGATACAAATGAACTTTAGAAATCATCCATCAAATCGCATAAATCAAGCAAGGTAAAGGGCATAATACACGTAAATGCGACAACTATCTAACCCTAAAATCCGTAACTTCTTAAATTATCTCAAACTTTGTACTGATACTCAAATTGAAAAAAATTCAAAATTGAGAGTGACGCGAACCTTCACAAAGAACGGTTTCCTCAAATTCTTCACTTCCTCGTCGCCAAAGGAAGAGATTGAATGAAAAGTGAATACTCTGAAGTCAGAACTCTGAAGAAAGCCTCCACAAATATAAACGAGACGACCAAAACCCGGTTTGTGCTCGACCGTATTTTTTTTCAATCGAACCCGGTTTATAGCGCTTAAAATCATAAACCAGACCGGGAAATTTCCGATAGAACCCGCCTCCTTTTCTCAATTGCACGAAACTTTTTTTCTTCCTTTGTCCAATCTCGATCGTCGCCGTTACGTGACCTCGCAGGTGATCCGTTTCTTCTTCTCCTTCTCAGCATCTCTGTTGACTTGTGTATTTTGATCACGCTGTTCTCTGGATCCCACTCTCACATTCATCTCTTGTCAACGTCGGAGTAAAAATGCACAATCGTCCAAGGAAGGCTTACAAGCCAGAGGAGGAAGCAGCCTCCGCCGCTAAAGCCGTTAAGCTCCGGTCTCTCCAGTCTCAGTTCATGTCCAATCACCATGAAAAAATGTACAAACTTCTCTTTTCATTCCTCACTGATCGGATCAGTTTTTCTGTTCTCATATTAATCATGTGTTGCTTTCTGCATGTTCTGGAATTGGTTTTCTAGTTATACAAAGGAAGCTGTTGAATTGAGCACGAAGCTCTTGGAAATCAATCCGGAGGCGTACACTGCTTGGAACTATCGGAAGCTCGCCGTCGAGCATAACCTTTCCCTTATCGAGTCTGATCCAGATTTGATCAAGTCAATCCTCGATGAAGAACTTAGAGTGGTGAGTTTTCCTTCCTGCCCATTGAACAAAAACAAATCATAAATCTTTAGTGACGATATCGTTGATGGTAATTGATCTGGTATGAACACCAATTCGCTTGTTGAAAACTGTTAAATTGGTTTTCTTCAGATAGTAAAGAAATGGTTTCCATAGATGTCAAATTTGCTCTTTGTGAAACTAGTTGCTCATTGATTGCTGTGAATTGGTGTTCTAAATTCAGGTAGAAAGTGCTTTGTTACAGAACTGCAAGTCATATGGTGCTTGGCATCATCGAAAGTGGGTTTTGAGTAAAGGGCATTCCTCCTTAGAGAATGAATTGCGACTTTTGGATAAATTCCAGAAGCAGGATACTAGGAACTTTCACGCTTGGAACTACCGCAGGTGACAATTAGGGAATTGCGAAATCATTTGTAAAGTACACTGAGTATGTCCATCAAGCTTTGCATATTCATGTGTTGTTCCTTTACCAGGTTTGTTGTGGAGCTGACCAATAGGTCAGAACAGGATGAGCTACTATACACAGATGATATGATCGGTAACAATTTCAGCAACTATTCTGCATGGCATAATCGTAGGTACGCTTATTATTTAGTAAAATATCTGATTTCAGCAACTATGCTGATTGACTTGTTCAGTTTTTTCTTTTCTTTTTCGTATTTTAAGAAACGGAGGCCCTTGTGTATTAGATTGATGGTCAAATGACTCAAACCAAAGTAATTAAGAGAACGAAAGTGGAGTTCATCAGTGGAGGGATACATTTTGCCCATGAACTATATGAAGTTTCCTTCGGTGGAAAATTAATTTTGGGTTACATGGCTTCTTCAATATTTTAGTTGATATTACAACCATTATTTATGGGATATTGACAAAAGCTAAGCTTTAGTACACTATAGCTTCTCGATTCAGTAAACATCGAAGAGGAATTCTGTGCACAGCAGTATCTTTGCATGTCTGATTAGTGGCTCCATTAGCTGAAGATTTATCCTTTTTTTTGTTGAAATTCTGCAGTGTACTTCTTTCAAGTTTGCTTGCAAGAAGGGCTGACGGGTTCATGCCAAATGAAAAGATTCCCGAAGAATATACGTTTGTACATGATGCTGTTTTTACGGACGAAGGTGACCAAAGTGGATGGTTTTATCATCTTTGGCTTCTTGATCAAACTGTTAATGTGGAGACTCCGCTTCTCACTTCCTCATGGCCTTCACATGGTTCCCGTATCAATCTATCTGGAGTTGGGTGCTTAAATGACTCATCTTCTAAGCTCACTACTTTTTGTTCTGAGTCGGGTTCTTTTCCACTGATCCTTTACTTTGACCAAGCTGTTGGTGGAGTAAACTCCTCTACTGTTGCGATTGATTCTGAACTGAAAGGAAATGAGGACCTTGATTGGGAACCAGTTTCTAATAAAAACTCTAAGGTTTCTCGTGTATGGGTTGCTCGTCTTAAATATATGACTTCGGAACCTTGCTTTGGCAAGGAATACAAAGTGAATGTTAGAATTGGGAACTCTCCAGGAATTGTTTCTTCCAGAGGATTTAACTTCAGCGCTCCTTATGAGTTCGTCTTTACAGCGCATGTTCATGACACCGTCGAAAAGTCTCAAGAAGACTTTGTTTCATGGACGGATGGTTTTGAAATCTGGGATGCACAGTCAAAGGATTTGAACTCTCTTGTCACCTTGGATCAATCAAACGCTCATATGGATTTTAAATGGCGTCAGGAAGCTATAGCGGACGAGATTGACTTATTTCGTTTATTGTCTGACAGGTATCCTATCTACTTTCTCGCTTTGAGGGAAAAGAGAAATTGTAGTCTTAAACTTTGTGTTCTTTTTTTTCTTTATAGCAAAATTGGAAAGCTCACTCTTGCAAGGCTTTTGATGGCTAAAGCTATGATATCGGATGATGCTGTTAAGGGTGTTCACTATCAAGAAATCCTCGAGCTGTATAATGATCTAATGGCGCTGGATTCTTCGCACTATCAGTACTACAAGGATGAGCACAGCGTAGCTTTACTCCACAAGGTACTTACTCTTCTTTTTAGCTGTGAATCACAAGTTGATATTCTGCTCTCTTGAAGAGCCGTATAAAAATTTTCCCCATTCTCATGTATAGTAAATGGTTTGATTGTTTGATTTTAGATGTTTATAGTTCTGTTTCATCATGCATACTACTCATAAAGTGAATGTTCATGCAGGTGACTTCAAGTACTGAAGATTTGTTTAGACACCTCTTTCGATACAGGAATATGAACAATTCTGTATGTCTACGGCTAAATAATTTATCGCTATCTCGGATAGCCTCTGTCAAGAAGTTGCTGTTTGTCCAAATGTTAGACCTGAGTCACAATGAGCTGCATTCAACTGAAGGTACGTTGCTCAAAATTTCCTGTTTTTCATGCTTATGTCCTCGATTTCAGTTGTTGCATCTGTGAGTAAATGGTGTGTATGTGCGTCACAGGATTGGAGGCAATGCAACTTCTCTCGTGCCTAAATCTGAGTCACAATAGAATCCGGAATTTTTCAGCACTGGACTCTCTAAGACATGTGAAACAGCTGAGAGTGTTGGATGTCTCACACAACCACATTGGTGAGCACTCAGTTGACACAACGAGGTACCTTTGTTCTTCACCGCTCTCTAATTCGGCTCACGATGAAGTTGGTAGACAGATGCCTAGTTTGGTCACCAAATACTGGGATGCGTATTTCGTGTTAAGAGATTTGAATCTCAAACAGTTAGATATAGCAGGCAACGTAATTGCAGGGGACGAGTTCAGCTCTTTTGTTCTCCAGGTTGTGCCAACGCTTCTATGGCTCGATGGCAAGAAATTTGGGACTTAGATCATAGGCAATTTTTTTTTACTTTATTTATAGATCATCAACTCAAAGCAATTTGGATTCTCTTGATGATGCTTGTTGTTGTGAACAATCTAGTTATATGACCTTGTATGATGACCGTGCACCCTTTATTTACGTCATGTGGGTTGATATTCTCTAAAAAGTACTGAAGCGATTCCAAACTGAGGATTATTCTTTTCAGACCGAAAGTAGAAATTTTTTTATTTGTTCATTACAAACTTTTTGGAACCGTATAAGCACACAAAATACTAAGTAGTACTAACCTTTAAAGAACCATGTAATGTATTTTTTTCGTACGGAAATTCGGGATGCTCTTTTCTCTGTTAACCAATCAATTTTTAATTCAATATAAAATTTTGATGACAGACAACTTACAAAGATTGTTAAGCACAAGAGAAGCAAGAATCATTAAACCATCTCCAACCGTAAGAAACCAAATCTCATAATCTTATTCATTATCTCGCAATATGCTCAAAGTCAAAAGGATTTAAAACTATACAAGCAAAAAAGAAAGAAAAATAGAAGCCTTCCATTCTTCCAGGCAAGGCCTTTGTCTCATTGACTTTTCTATCTTAAATCAAATTCAGGAGCTATTCAACGCATCTCGTACCTAATTGTTTCTGTTAGTACCGTAAAAGTTAATATATTTAAGCTATAGAATGAGAGTGATTTAAGTTGGAATTACCCCTTTGTCTCCACCCATTTGGATCAGCTGCACTGGAGACTTTAGTAGCTTCTTTAGTGTGTCCACTATGCCACCAAATGCTGGCCGCTGAGCCGGCTCATCTGCCCAGCAGGCTTCCATTAGAGATACCAAAACCGGAGATGTATTGGGAGGGATTATAAGCCTCCTGTTCTGGAATGCAACCGCTCCAACCACCTGATCACCACACCAAGACTCTAAACCAAAACTCTAATACTAATGGGTAAACCCAATGGTATCTATCTAATTTCAAGTGTGAACAACAATTTCTAAGAGGGAGAGAGTGTTGGTTACCTGAGCAGGACTGAGTCCATTCCAAGGCTGTTGCAAAGTAATCAACTCCCATAGGACTACTCCAAAACTGTAAACATCTGATTTCTCGTTTGTCGGCTCCCCTCTAAGAAACTCTGGAGCCATCCACTCAGGCTGTTGAAACAGATCGAAGAGAAAGAAGTTTCAAATGTCAGAACAATTTTTTCCCACCTGCAAATATCTGCAGTAATTAAATCTTAAGAGAGCTTACTGTTCCCGCAACAGATTTTGATGGTATGAAAGTGTTTGCCTTGAATCTGGACAGTCCAAAATCACAAACCTGAGACAGGGGCAAGGTCGAGTTTGATCTGTTACAGCAACCGACGACTGGAGACTACATATTAATAAAGTGTTTATTATGTTTAGGAATATTACCTTCACTGTCCAGTTCTTATCGACCAGTAGATTTGGAGATTTCAGGTCCCAATGCACGACAGGAGGATTAAGACAGTGTAGGTAGTTGAGCCCCTTTGCCTGTTCCAATCAAACACATATTGGTTCAAGTTTAACTCAGAAAGATATGTGAAACGATTAACATAAAATGAAAGATCACAAACCACATCCAATGCCATACGAAGCCTCCTCCTTTGATCTAGCAACTCCCCAGAAGCTGGCCTATGGATGATGCGAAAAAGACTGCCCCTGTATCAAGGAATAAGATAGAAACATCAGCTACTTGGTAATGCAGACGTCTAAGATGGAAACATCATGTAACTCAACTATGCAACTTTGTCCTGAAGAAGACAAAAACTATGCGCATGGATATACCTTGGCAAATATTCTGTTATTATCGACAGACGGGGTCGCTCTGTCACAGCACCCATGAAGAGAACAACATTTGGGTGACGCACACGTTTCATTATTGCAACCTTCAATTAAAATCATATGATTGAGAGTTTCAGAGAGGCTTCAAAGTTATCACATGGAGTTAGTAATCCAAAAGAGATGCATCGGCTTGCTCACATACCTCTCGGAGAAATTCTCTGAATTGGTCATCATGGAAATCTTGGATAGACAATATTTTGACAGCGACATCCTTCACCATAAACAAAAACAAAACTTAATTAGCATCTTGTGCAGAAAAATCTATTTCAAAGGAAGTGAGAGTGAGAGCTACTCCAAGTAAAAATACACATTAAACGATGAACTTTTTAAAAATTGAAACCTACTGATCCATGCCACTCAGCACGATGAACAGTTCCAAATGATCCTGGCAAAACGTAGCAAAGATTTAAATAAGAGATTTTGTTATTATTTAAATCTCAGATAATCTTTTGTTCACTCATAAATCATGGAAGAAGAAGAAGACGAAGAAGAAGAGGAAGAACATACCAGCACCCACACGCTCTTTGATATGCAATTCATCCCATGAGATCTCCAGCCAATCTGATGCCAAAGAAGGCTCAATGCTCAAGTATGGTGAGATGGCGTCAACAGGTAATCTGACTTTTTTATCTTTTCGAGTCTCTGCTTCGGCTATCTCTGGTTCAACTGGCAAGTCTCCCTTTGGCTGCTTGGTATCACTGTTCTCAATTGGATTTTCTAATAGAGAGGTCTCCTCTTTGCACGTTTCTTGTGAGGCAGTCTTGTCTTCACTTAATTCACGTTCAAGTGGTAGACCTCGAACTACAGATTCGGTCGAAACCACTGAAGATGCTCTAGCGAAGCAATTTTGTTCAACATGGGCACAACATATTGTCGCTGCAATATCTGGCAACTCAATTTCTTTGTGTACACGGCTTTGACTCCCTACAAGAACCCAATTAGCAAAATCGTATTACAAACATTTTCCATCTTTACCTCAGCTATAGACTTTGACACTTTTGTATAATTAACTGCAAGCCTACCTGAACGTTGTATGCTTTCAGAAAGAGCGCATGAAGCCTTTGACTCAGTTTGACAAGGAGATGTACTACGCACGCAAGGCCTGGAAAATTCTTTAAGATGACTCATCCGAAGAGGTGAAGGAATCTGACACAGTGTTCCACCGTTGATAGAGGAATCCGGATCATGGACATTTCCTGGTTTCCCGATAAGGTCAACAACATATTCCCTGTTAAGAAACTATATTCAGCTACGCTCAAAATTTGGGACAGAAACTAAAAGCAACTAAAATGAAGCATTGATACTCCAAAGCTAGCAACTATTTGTAAGCACAGAATCAAGGACATACACAAGCAGGCCCCTGGAGAGCAGAGACCCAATCTGTTTGTAAAACATAAAGAATTCATAAGTGTTTTAAGTAGAAGCAGGCTAAAACCTTCCTAAACCATAAATAAAAGTGTACAAGTGGAAGAATCAATAAAATGTTTTGCTAGATGCCTGAGGGTCTACTTTGTTTTAACAATCTGGTTGTAGTTAACTCGATAGAAAGGGAAAGCCACTGGGAGTGTTTAAAGTTTTAACACTATCAAACCTTGAAAGCTTCCTGTCATCGTCGATCTTGACAAGGCAACAAGATTGGTGGTTCTCTTTACAGTACCTGCAACCTCGAGCTATCCGACACGGTAAACCAATGTAATCAGCCAATTTCTGCATATTTAAGGTGAGCAAGTCAGCATCCACTACCGTAGAGAAATTTTTTTTTTTGCTTAATTTAGTCTAGAAAGTTGATGAGTCACCTTAAATAGGATGGCACGATGACGGCAGAGCCCCATGGTTAGACTACCTATAGGAAGAATGATGCATTTCCGAAGCTCCTTGAGTCTATTGCTAAGCAGTTTCCATCGCTTCTGGAGATCACCTTGCTCCATCTGGAAATTCCCCCTAAAAGCTCCACAACCTCAGCACAAACATATATATATATGCACAACTATGAAGTTGGTGTTGCGATTTGCGAAAGTAAAATCACGGAGAAAATAGAAAAAAAGAAGAGAAAGTGTACCCCATATAAACAGCAACAAGTCTGCTAAGTTGCTCCACGAGTACTAGCATGTTGTCTGAAGCACAATACAACTCATGTGCCTTGTCCTCCATGTCTTTAAGACGAGAGTCTTCACGACTGTCTATCAAAACCACTTCCATTGATGTATCGCTCGGCTCAGTCTCCTTTAGTAACAGAAGAGATGGAAGTCGTTTTCCTTCCTCCGAATCGTTACACATCAACCAGAGATATGGATCCATCCCTAATATGCTGTAAAACCCATCTGATATCTTGTCACTGTATGATAAACAACCACTTACCTGAAAAAAATAGTAAAAAATAGAGAAAACAAAAAAAATAATCACAACTCGACCTAATTAAATATCAGCCTTAGATTTGAGTCAAATGTCAAAAGGAATATGAATTCATACCCAGAAACGATAAGAGACCGTCTCTGTGCTCTGTATACGAACAGAGTCACCTCCCAGATTTGCTTGAGAACTTAGCCTCCTCGCAAGCGTGACTTGCAAGTAATAGCCTTCCTTTGACTTCTGCGCTAAGCTTTGCTCTTTGCCCTCATCCCTAACCTCAACTTCTCGTTCCTCCTCCTTGGCCACGGAGACACGTGTAGTGGTCGAGGTTTCCCTCGCGTCTGTTGGACTCGAGAAATTTGAGAAATTCCCGTCCACCGTCGTACCGGAGAAGAAACTTCCGGCGAAGCTGCTCTCGCTGGACATTCGCGGAAGCGAAACCTCCCTGTCGAAGCTCCTGTCAATATTCCGCTCGTTGATGTTGACTGTCCGTGCGGAAGAAGAAGACGCCGCTGCAAGGATGGAAACCGGCGAATCAGATGGTGGGAGAAGCGGAGCCGGATCAGCAGCAGACGTCGACGAAGACAGCAGAAGCTCTCTCTCCTCATCGGCATCGCTGGACATAGAGAGGCGCGTTGGCCTGACGCGTCCAGTGGTAGACGACCGAGAGAGATTAGCCTTCTTCTCCGCAAGCCACTCGTAGAAAGCCGCTAGTTGCTGCTGCTGCTTCTTCTCCGACAAACGATCATCAGCTCGTCCTGATGAGAGACCGTTCAAGAGATCTGAAACAGCGGAACTCTTTGAAAACACTGAATTAGAAGAAGGGAACAGAACCTCCTTGTCCTTGTTCGGATCTCCCCCTCCATTAGATTTATTACTTTCAAACCCAAAACTCTCCACAGACGACGATTTCTTGTCGTGATCAGTCTTATGAGAAAACGGATCGAGTCCACGATCCGGAAACTGCCGTGGGAAGAAGTAAGTCGTCCGGTGAGGCATTTTGTTGAAAAACTCTTTGAAACCACAACTCAGAGATATATTAAAGATCGATCGAACAAGAAATGAATCGGTTCAACCAAACCCCGTCATTGAATATATAAAAAGAAAAGTACACAATCAAGAAGATAGAAGAGAAGGAAAGTCTTTAGTTGAAGTAGTCGTCAGAGATTGGAGAAATATATAGCTTAGCTTGCTCCGTTTATCTTCTTCTTCTTTTCGTTTAGATGTCAGTTAGTCAATCGTCAAAATACGGCGGTTCCGGTGTGGACAAAGGAGAGGGTTTTGTTGGATCAACAAACGTCAAAGGTATTGATAGGAAGGAAGAAGAAGAAAAGGAAAGAAGCAAATGGGGAATAAAATATTTGAATTTTTATTATAGAAAAATAAAAAATGGCCAATTAAAAAAGTCTGTAAAAGGCATTGGACATCGAGAGGGAGAAGAAGAGGGAAGAAGGAGGGAGAAACTTTCTGTGATGAGCTTACACGTATACTTTTCCTGCAATAGGATGATGGCACGTGGATTACTAATCCTACTCATGCATTCCTTGTTTTCATGAGCGCAGTTTTATTACTTTATATAGTATGAAGTATGGATGACTTTCTTTTTATTGTCAAATGTACGGATGACTCACGAGTCACGAGTAAATGAGAGACATACAGTAACATAAACGATAACTCAAGTGTTTGCACACAAAAAAAAAAGAATGATTAAGTCAAGTAAACATATTGCAATTGAACCATTTAGAGATCGACATACAAATTTCTAATTTTCAAAAAAAAAAAAAAAAGACATACAAATTTCACCGAAATTGTTAATCATATAGTTAATTTATACGCTTTCCATTTCAAAATATAAAATATTTTAGAAAATGTTCAAATAAAATATTTTGTGTGAGACCAATTGTATTTTACTACTTTTTATTTATCATTTAGTTGAATTGATTTTAATATATATTTTTCAAAAAAATAAAATTTGTAATCTGTGTTTTTTTTTTTTTTTTTAATCTGTGTTTTTAGCCAAAACATCATACATTTTGAAACAGAAAATACATTAAAAGACACATATATAATCCATACATAACAGAAATAGTAATACAATAATAATCAGATATTTATATAATTATAACCTATAGTTTAAAATAAAACTAAATCAAATATAACCAAACCGTAATTGCATCAAAGTAAATCAAAACCACTCCAGAGTATAGCACTTTCCGTTTAACTGAAATAAAAAGAAGATTGATCGAAAACATCAAGCTAATTAAACCTTAAATCACTATATAAAGTCTATAAAAGAAATCACTATATCATTCATATGTCCTAGAAAGAAACATAAAAAAACTACGTATTTATAAGAAACAATCTTTCAGTTATAGTTTTTTTTTTTTGATTTACGGACAAGTTGTTAATAATATTTAACCAATTAATTAGAAACATTATTTGTTTCTTCGCTAAGGCGCAGACAAAAAAAAGGTGTACATATTGATTTGTTACACATCAAAATATCAAACCAAAAGAAAGCAAGAAATGTATAACAACCTGTGATTTCACGACAAAAGAAAGAATCTTTATACTTTCTTTCACAAAAAAGATTTATTTAAATCTTTTTTTCAAACGTGTGGCTGATATTTTGATGTTGTGTTACAATCAGTGATTTCACAACATACCAAACTTGTGATTCCAAATGTTGTAAAAAAAAAAAAAACTTGTGATTTCATCACTTGCTTTTATCTCCAGGAAATCCTTGTATATGAGCGCTTTAAATTTCTTCGTGAAATTACAAAGTTATCATTACAGCGCTAAACTCTTTTTCTGAATCTTTGTACAGAAATGTATAAAGCTTTTTTCGATAAAAAAAAAATGTATAAAGCATTTTTTGTGTACGTTAAAGCTTTTTTTGTCTATTACAAACAAGATAACGTCAACACACATTCCGAATATAATCATTTTTAACTCTTAAAGCGGAAATTTAACTTTAAAAACTATCTAGCCAACAAAAATAATCCTAAAATATTAGTTAGAGATCGGGCTGATATCACAAGGGTGTCTATCTGTTTTTGTTACCTTTAGCCTTAGGTTTGGTGAAGCCTTCAGAATTAACTCGTGACTCATACACTAATTTCAGTTGAACAAATTGTATCTAGACCATTTATTTAATATACTAGGATATCACAAGAGTTTCTATCTGTTTCGTTACATGCATGGACCTCTTTCATACTATAAACCATTAATTTATTCGTTTCAGATACTTTTAAATTGTTTGAACAAAACCAAAAGAAAGAAACTAAAGGGCAACGACTCGTCACGAGGATCGAGTCACTTATAAAGCGACACCTTCTCGAATAATCTCATCATAATTCCGATCATAAACTATTGAATACACACTATTATAACTTATACTGTTGGGAGAAAAATAAAAACACTATTAAACTGTGGTTGGACGGTGCTCTTTCTTCGATACATTTTTTTGTGATTTGTATCTAATTAATACTATTTGTTATGTCCACATTATTGTTGTTAGTAGATAATCTAACTAGTGGTCCCAAGCCGGATTTTGTAATCCACGTGTTTTAGTATATGGTCCATGTATATGCACACATTCTCTGAGGAGGAGATATGGGACTATGCATCTTCGATCCGAAGAGGGAAGGTTCATTTATTTGAATAATATATGATGAGTGTTTGAATTATATTTGTCTCCATATATTATAAGTTGGGTAAAGAAAGACACATGAGAGATATGGTGTTTGGAACCTTGTCATGAACCCATATTATTTTACATGTATAATGATTGACAAAGTAAGTTCTACTCGTTTTGAGTGTAATCCATTTACCCAAACCCACTAAGGAAAAGGCCCATGACAACCATAGTCGCTGGATTCTCTGTGTGGATAGAAAGATGCCAGCTTGGCGGATGACAATTCTAGTTTCCCATGTCCAAAGTGTTTCTGTTCTTCACTTCCTATGCTTCCCTGAATCTCAAGCCACTCTCGACCTCTGACACAGGTACGAATCCAACACAAATATTTGTTCTTTTTCTAACTTGTAAATGCCCCCAACATTTAGATATCTCAGGCTTAGTATGTGGTTTTGCTTTCGGTTGCTTACATGTTCTTCATCTCTCTGGGACGCCCACTGAAATCTCTATGTTTATTAACATGTATCGAGTTATACAACTGGTTTAGTCTCAGTTATGGTCCTGTTCAATGTATGTATTTGTGCATTTCTGATTAGTCTTGTTTAGTGAGTTTGTTTATACAACATGTCTTTTTGTAACAGGAAAAACAGAAACGTTTTACACGTTTTCTTCTTCTTTTGATATTCCAGATTTTCTTATCTGTGGCGAGGAGAAGCAACTGGAACCTGCCGTATACCTTCATTTTCAATGCAGAAGCAGAACATTCTTCATTCAGAGCACACAAGATTTGGCTTCAAATGTGACGGATTGGTCAAATCAATAAAAACTAGTGCATTTCCTAGATGGATCTGGCGCAGCAATGGAGTCAGATTGTCGTTTCTAAGAGCTGAAGCTTCTCCATCGATGAGTATAATAAACAAATATTGCACACTGAGAGCAAACAGCTTAGGTCAGGAGATTCAAGCGGACTTGAGTGATGAAAACGAAGATGATTTATGTCCGGTTGAGTGTGTCACTGAGTTCAAGACAGATGATGAACTTCTTCGAGTCCTTGACAAAGCCAAAGAAAATAATTCTTTGGTTGTGGTTGATTTTTATCGCCCTTCATGTGGCAGTTGTAAATACATAGAGCAGGGCTTCTCAAAGCTCTGCAAGCAATCTGGTGACCAAGAAGCTCCCGTTATCTTTCTTAAGCATAATGTGAGCATGATACACATTCTTTTAATTATGAATAGGCTTTGAACTGCATTCTATTAAGACAAGACTTCCACGTGGAGATTGTAACATTTCCATCTTCTTGGCTGAGTAAGATTCATTAATTGCACAAATGATGTTGCAGGTGATAGATGAATATGATGAACAATCTGAAGTCGCTGAAAGGCTCCGTATCAAGGTACGTAATCTCTCTTTGCAGTATAACAAATAACAAACACAAGAAGAGAATTTTGATTTACTACAGTCTATGTCGACAGTCGGTTCCTCTCTTCCACTTTTACAAAAACGGAGTTCTGTTAGAGTCATTTGCAACTAGAGACAAGGAGAGGATTGACGCTGCTATTCTCAAATATACTTCCTCCGAATCTTCAAGCACATCGGATTAAATAGCACTTTCGGTTATCTTTCCCAAATCATAGGTAAAGATGTAAACTATATTGAACAGCAACAGCATCCTCCAAACTTGTTGTAAAGATATCTAAACAGCTCTGGTTCTTATCGCATGGCATCATACTGAATAAGACAGCTGCAACATTTTTTCTCTCTTTATATTTGTTGCCTTTAAATCTTCAACTTTGGCCACACAAAAAAGGCGTTTACTTTGTGACGTATTGGATATGGCTAAATAGACGGAGCAACACTATTCCAAGGATCAAACTTTTGAAACCATAGATATCTGATATGGTAATTTGATTTGATGTTCGGTTATGGTTTCTATAATACATGTGATGGCGAGAAGATATTCATAGAGAAGAGGAACTGACTCTACAAGGATTTCTTCTATCTTCTGATTCTTATCACAGTATTTAGTGATTACCTAACAGATTAGATTTATCCCCATTAGCAAGAGAAACCAAAGCAGAGTGTTCTTCGACAGTTGCAGGTTCAGAGTTCGAGTTGTTAGCATCACCATCACCCCCACCTTCGACCTACATTAACCACTGAATGAAGCTTTCCCTTTTGTGTAAATAAACCAGAGACACAAGTAGAAAAAATGCTTACAGGTTTTATTATAGCCATCTGATTCTCTTCTGTTTTCTTAGAGAGATCCCTCAATGTACCCTAAAAGAATTGAACAATCTTAAAACGTCAAACACATTGAATATATACCAGTATCTCATAATCTAGGTGATGCATTTATATCACTTTGTGGAGATTCATACGCACCCTGGTAGTCCAAAAGAGTCCACAGGCATTGCAGAGAGTTCTGGGGCCTGAAGGGCCACGTCGCATCATCGGTGTACATTTGGAACTAATGCCGCAATGAGTACACCTACGCGTAAGACACACTCACATTTAAAGTAAGCGCAAGAAAAATTTTGAACAAGAATTGCAGAAGCAATTAAGTGGCAGAGGCAAAAACGCACAATATCTCTGGACGGCCATCATCTTGTGCAGAATCTTGATCAGTACCCGAGTTATAAGCCCCCTCGGTCATCTTTGCAGATGTGAATTGACCTTTATTACGTGCCATTCTGGTAAAGACTAAAAAAGGTCAGCATTGTCGAAAAGTTGACAAATCCTACCTCTGAAACAGAAATGTCGATTGTTCCCAGTTAAAGCTAATAAAGTAATTATCACACTACCCAAAACTCAGTTCTATCCTGCTCAACTACAAAACGGATTCTCATATATTATAGCAAGCCATAGACACTGAAACCTGCGCCACTACATACCTACATGGTCGCCAAACTTCTAGTTTGAATGGGAGTAGGATTTCTTTCAAATCCATAGCACAAAAATATGTGAAAGTATTTAACGAACCAGAGCATAGCAAACAAAAAAAAAGAACTTTCTAGCTTAGCTAGACAAGGAGACTACGATATTGATCCCAGGAAATGTGAAAGAAATATGTCCAGCCTCTTCAAAGGAGTAACCATCACACACAATTCCCTTTCCTGATGGACAGATGTGACATTTGTAGATACTCCTCAAGCATTCAGAATAATTTTACTAAGACCCCACTTGCAACAAAAGCTACCTCAATACTAAGGGCTCCCCTAAACCTAAGAACTTGGTTAAGCTCAAATTGGTAAAACTCAAAGAGTGAATCGCAGGTGTAGCACCTCAATCTAGTAGAATGACAACAACTAAAATAAGCTTATAAATCCCCTGACCTTAACGCCACTTCCTGGCGAACACCATATCTGACTTTCTTCTCGAAACATCTAGCATTCCTCTTCTTCCGAAACCTATCCAAGGACTGTGCCCGTTGCGGATGGCTATAGCGGTTCTGGAATTCTACAGCAGGCTAAAGAGAAAGAAACCAAAATGACAAAAGGTAGAATCGAGACAAAAAAAAGAAACATAAATGCAGGTGACCATCGAGCAGGATTTGAACACACAAACGACGAAAGTTACCATATGATGCTGTTGAGGTAGTTCCATCCCCTGCGGACCAGAAGAGAGCTCAGTAGAACCACCCAATAGCGACAACACAGCATCGACCTACGAAAATCAATTTCCCCAAAAGTAAGACTTAGCTCAAAGCAGAACAAAAGTACTATTATGCAATCTAACACATGTCCCTAGAGGAACAAAAGTATTCACCTTGTCAGGACCAACAGCATCAAAAACGTAAACTTGACCACGGAAAGAGATCGTTAGCTGATTAGCTCCTTCAGGTGGGCGGGAACCAAGTAAGTCAGAGGCCTGGGATCGGTGAGGCACCAAGTGAGAGCCATCGGGAAGCAAATCAGAGGCAGCGTAGATGGAGTCAGGATGAGGGATTTCGTCGATATCGTCGTAAGGAATGTGAGCGGAGGTTGCGGAGGCAGAGACATGGTGGTCTTCAGCAGCGGTAGCGGAGCTGCTACCAATCGGATTGGGGTTAATCTCCGGTTGAGAATGGTGACCAAACATCGGTAACTGCCAAAAAAAGACAAGAGCTTTTCACATTGATTGAAGGACGACAACAAAGCAAGAGCTCGAGTGGGCAAAAAAAGAAAACCCTAACCCTAAGTTCAAGAGAGAAACGAAATAGTTGACATGGAGAAAAGTGCAATACAGAGAGAGAGAGAGAGAGATGGTGATCGGCGCGTGTGGAGGAGGGAGATTGGCCGTCGTGGAATTCACCGTCGGTAAAAAACAGTGACTTGAGAGGTAAATCGCAGCAACTTCCCAGACGACTCGACGACTCCCACTCACTTTGATTTTACCAATTACCTTTTGGGCCGTTCGATTATGTTTCTTTCTACCCCAGAGGCCAGATTAGCGGCTCACTTGTGATTTTCTTTTTATTATTCTGGTTGAGGACATCCAATGCAATGGTTTCTTATTTTAAAGGAAAACATACTAAAAATAATTGAGATAAACGTTTCTCTAATGTTACATGATACATCCACCTCGAGAGAAAATATCAAAATACTGTAGGATTGCTTTATATTTGGGAAAATACTGTTCTTTTTTCTTGAATTAGTATGTCCAGCTCTTGTTTGTGCCTTCTATACTTTTGTTTCATACAAAGACAACTTTGACAATTCAAGGAAACCGTAAAAACAAGTCTGGTCTTTTCCGAAAAGACATTGAATAGATACCAAGTTCGAGGCTTCTGCTTGGCCGTCTATTCAATTGCAAAAAAACATTGAGTTGCTTCTAAGCCTTCAAGGGTTTCAAGGTTGGCTTAAGTGATAGTTGAAGCGCACCCCTCAAATACAGAAACTACTTTCATTGCTCCAAGTGTCATTTGTTTAAACTTGATTCAATTTTATGTTGCGTCTAGTTTCCCGGTTTGGCGTAATTCTCTCTTTGATAATAAAAGAGCTGAGTCCTCTTTTTGAGCTGGGGGCACTGTTTAGATTGTACATGTGGTGTTGTAGTTGGGTAGGGACCTGGTCAGGTATTTTTTTGGTGACAGGTTCCGGATAATGCCTTTTTAGGGCCTATGCCTTCTCCTTAGTTTTCTGTATGGAGCTTGTCTGTGTTGTAACCTCCTTCTTTAATTTATATGTTAATAATATATGATCCCATCCAGATGGTAAAAAAAGAAATACCAAGTCTTCTTCACTAACAGTTTAGAGTTGCAAAACATCGCTTAAATAATTCTCTGACCTTTGGGAAACATTTATATTGGTACCGGTTTTCACCACTTGTTTCACAATGCTCATTCATACGGAATAGTATATAGAAAGGGAGCGACATAGAAATGAATTAAGAGAGCCAGAGATAGTGTGTGTTAGGAGGTCTTAGTGTCTTGCTTTGTTGGAGCGGTGGGAATGTTGTATAGAAGAAGACCAAGAACCAGAACTATACTACCCATCATGAAGTTTGAGCTCAAGCTTGTGCCTCCAGGTAGATACGGCAATGGTTTTGACATTATGTACACCGATAATGGCACTGCAATACCAAAAGTATCTCATAAACTCATCGTGGGTTTAATATATTTGGTAACGTTGAACAAACTTTCCATGAAAAGATAGAAAAATTGACCTGAGAGCATCACAGCGAGAGAGGAAACGATTGCTGAAGATATTTTCACCAGATGGAGCAATGAGATGTTGAAAGCGAGATTGGTGGCTATATAGAGGAGTGGGAGTATAGGGGCACCATCGCAGCCTGAAAAGTCTCAATATGGATTACAAACAGATTGTGCAGCGAATAAACAAAAACACAAGTTTAGAGTGGAAAGAACGGTTTCTAACCAGCAATCTTAGCTCCAGTGTTGAAGAAGCAGCCGGCACCATCTTTAAGATACGAAAGGAGGCTACCAAATGGAATGCCTTTTAAGTTTGAGAGAAAAGGCAACAACAGGAACACAAAAAGAGCCTGCACTAGCACAACTTCAGTGTTCCATATCATTAAACCAAATAACAGAAACTAGATTCAACTAGGAGAGAGAGAGAATAACTGAATGACAAAGGAAAGGTGCAAGAAGAAGCTTTCAAATGTTCTGAACAAACTCTGGATAAGCATGTCTCGGTGGAACTCTATTATATGCATTGTTTTAGCTGGAAAGAATACGTAAAACATAATGATACTTTTAGCTGCCATATTGTAGTAGATACCTGAAATCCAGATCCAAATGAATTTACCACAAATATATCCAGTGACTTTCCCTGCATTGTTGCGTTATGCTTAGAGTTCAGCAAAATTACGAAGGAAACGCATTCCATGTTGATGCAGGGGATACTCATTCAGAACGATGATGAATATGAATATGTGCCAGATACCTCAAGACGCTTTGCAGCATCATTGAAAACAAATTCCTGTTAACAGATAAAAAGACTTAACAACTTGGGTGCTAGCAGGACTGCAAAAGAGAAATACAAAAGAAATGCTCACAACTCACAAGAGGGAGCAGCTTTTACCTTTATGATAGATGCCCCAGCTTGAAAAGCAGCAGATGCTACCAATACAGCAGGCCATAGCAAACCGATTCCGGATAGCGTATGATCTGCACCAGATCCACTGTAGATGAGTTACAGTCAGCATTTGAAGAAATGAAAGTAACACAATCACATGCCAGGCAGGCTTCTATAGAATCAGGGCATTCTAATTCCCATGTGGATGATGAAAACTAAAAGGTGCAACCGTCTTAACAATCTAACCATTCATTTAACATAATGAATTTGATAGAGGTGATTCTGGTCCATGACATTCTTTTATAGATTATACGAGCTGAAAGCACTCTCTTTGCATAATCTTTAAATCACGGCAGATACACACACATTTCTCTACGCCAAGATCAAGACTTTAAAAGATAAAAGTAACTCTGGAAGAACAGAACATCGAATGGGCACCTTGAAACAGCCACCACAACGCCCACAGCCACAAGCAAGCAACCAGAAATTTGTTTAATCAAAAACCTCCTGCCCAAAATAAGCATAGCAAAAAGCAGCTGCCACACTAGAAACGTCTGCCAAACATCGTGGAGGTTAAGATAGTAAGCAGGCATGGCTCGAAACTAATCCAACACCCCCAAATGAGAGAAAAAAACCAAAACAAGACCTGATTCAAAATCGGTATAACCGGTCCAGGAAGCATGGCTGCAACAGAGAATCCAATCACTTTCATATATAAACCTTTACAAAAACGTAAAAGTTCCCATCATGTCAAAAAGCACAAGACTTTAGAAAGGGATACCAGCTGCAGCCATGCCAGTGGCAACTCCAAGAGCTTCAAGAAAACCAATGATAGCGAATCTCCATTTGGGTACACTCATCATTTCAGGGGTCACAATGCCTAGACGGCACCGAGTGTAGAGGATTGTGAAGTAGATCAAGACGTAGCTGCCAAAAAACCATTCAGTGAGTACATAAAGCTACAAACTTTCTTCACTTCCTCACTTTTTGTCACCGCCAATAATTCTCTAATTTAAAGTTTACCCGAAAGTGTTGAGCTGAGCTAAGAAAAACGGATACTGTTTCATGGGAACCAATGCGAGTTTGTAGAGCACGCGATTCGCTAGAGCTAAGGCTACGATGACGACTGAGTTAACCACAATGAGTTTCCTATTGGAAGGAACATAAGACTTCTCCGTTGAGGCACTGACGGAAAAGCAGCCACGTCTCGCCGGAGAAGTGGTTTTCCGAGTAATTGGGAAGCGGGATCTCAAATCGGACCGTCTCACGCACATGGTCATACTCGCCGATCGGTAAGACAGCAACCGTGCGCGAGCGCGACTGAAAGAGAACTGGCGTATCGCCGGCGGACGGGATTCCGCGGGAACAGCTGAGGATGACGTGGCATGAAGACATCTGATTCGTGTAGCCATGAGAAGCGTATCCATTCGCGGGACTTTCTCGGCTACTGAATACTTTTTTTCAAGCGCATGAGTTTATCACTGCCTATACGCAGCGTTTTTGTATATGTCGTATTTGGATATACGACAGCGTTTCATCCCGCCATCTGCATTATAACACGAGTGCTTTTGGCATTAGTATGTTCATTTTTTGAATTAGTTTGGCTAGCTAGCTAGCTCTTGAATCGATGTTTGAATCATGTTTTGTATCAGTGGTGTGTCATGATTTGGAAATATCATATGACATGTGAATTTTATACATAACCTTTTGTAAGAACCCCTGGTTTTATTCGTAATACAATACAGCTTGGTAAAACTTCACAACTAAGTTGATATGGTGTTGGGATCCCTATAATGGGTGTTAGTCCTTGAGGAGTCTCCTCGAAAAACACTTCGATTATAGCAACATATACCGTGTAAACTATAAGATTTGTTTGGAAAGTGGGGAACGGTAAAGATAGGGTGAGAATGGGGAAAAGAAGAGCAGAGCTTAGAGTTGGGGTCTAGCTTGGACGACGTAAATATTGCCACCTTTGACAACACCTTCGATGTCCTGAGGACAACCATAGAGTGTCTCAATCACATTTCCAGCTTCAGCAATGGCTGAGAAGAGACGAACTTGAAAGGCTTTGTCAACTATTAACTGCTCCCTTGAGTAATCCACCACTACTTCCTCCGCGTCATCCATTATCACACTGCAATTATATGGCCATTTCAGCTTCTTGAGTGAAATAACTAATTCTCAAGAAAAAAAGACAAAAACGGAGGAAAACACAATCGAACCTGTCGTAAAGTCCAGCGCCTGCGTAGCCCTCAAGATCCTCGTTGTTTGAATCTGATCGGAATATGATTGAGGGTTTAGAATACAGACCTATCCTCTTACTTGGGTAAGTGATCACCTGCACAGCCCAAATTCCCACTCACTCTGTTCAAAAAGTCTTTTAATTTATATAACTTAACAGACAAATAATATATGTTTGTTGTTTCTTACAGTTGGAGACTTGAGGTTTGTTTTCTTGGTGATGAAGCTCATTGCTCGTCCTGGATATGCGCCAACCAAGGTCTCTCCCAAACCCTTCACAATCTGAGAGACGCAGTTTCTTGATTATTGGATATTTACTCGAAAAAGCACATAAAACGAAGCAAGCTCTCTTAATGTACCTCTGTGTATATCTCTGAGGAATCACCAGAGACAGGATTGTTTGTGTGAATGACGAAAGCATAATCACCACATATGACTTCTTGAACCAGCACTGCCATGCAGATGGCATCATGATCAAGCCTATTTTTTTTGCTACTGGCATAAGCTCTCTCGTTCCACTTTGAAGCCCAGACCTATGTGTTGGTGTTCAGAAGATCAGGTAAGTACTTGGTTCCTTTCATAAGACACAAACCTTCAAAGAGATGTCTACCTTCTTAATTGCCATCCACGATCGGTTCCAGCCTGCTTCATCTCCATGATACGACATTCTTTCACTTCTCAGTTTGTGGATCAGCTCATTTCTCTACCAAAGAGTTCAAAATCCCAACATGTGATGCATATAGAAAACATGAATACGGAGAGAAAGAAAAACAACTATATGCCTAGTTATTACCAGAGCCATTGGAGCGCTCATTTGTAAAACAGCTTCTTGAATCGCCTTAAGTTTTGTCATGTCTCCTCTGTTCAGAGAATCTTTAAGGGCATAAATCTTGCGTGCTACATCCTGAAAATGATGGATCCACCAAAAACATTTTAAAAATTCAAAGAGGAGTTGTATCTTTGATCATATGATATCTGTGGTTTGAAATACTTTTAGAGAGTATATTAAACTCAAAGGCCATATGATGTTTAACTATACCTTATTGGAATCATATGAGAGTGCACTCTCAAATGTTCCAAACGGAAGTGCGACTGAGGTAGGTATCTTGATCCATGATGGAACTCTTTCTTGAAGAAATTTGATATTGCATGATTTTGAACCTACCTGATAATTTTAATGAAATTAAAATCCAAATGGTATTTGCCAAAATGATAAACTTTTTAACTTCATGAATCTGGTTTTTTTACTTACCTTTTCATCAGTGAATTCCCTAGATGAAATCACATAGTTGCCACAAAACTTATTGCCCTTGGAGATCACTCCCCGTGGAACAGAAGAAATATAAATATGACGAATAGGGACATCCGAGCTGTTGCCATCACTGCAAGTGATATAATTTTCCAAGGTATTAGAAAATGCTTCTCTTAGTGCATAGAACAGCGACAACAAAGAGTTTGATTACCTGATAACTAAACCAGTAGAATTTATGTGAATAGATATTGCTCTCCCTTCCTTCGACTTAAGATTCCTAAGAATATTCTGATCGAAGCATGTGGCAAAGCATATCTGCACTAGACGAACTTAGGATGAGAAGCAGAAAATGAGTTCCAATCAAATGTAAAAAAAAAAAACAACTCTTTTTTATTTAATTTTGCAGCATGGTTTGATGACATATATATTGAAGCAGATAATTCTACATGCCTTGCTGTTTCTTGCCCTGATAGAGACATGAGACAAGACATCAATCATACTAGGAGTCAGCACAGCATCAACACCATCAGGGATCTCCTCTTCTCCTGTGACTTTACTTGCAATAATTACAGTTGGCTTTGAATAGACTTTATTCTGAACTGCGATTAACTCATTCACACAAACCAAAAACCCATATGCATCAGCCGAGCTGATAACCTGCCAACTGCTCAACCAGAAACCATTTTGGTTTAGAGAAAAAAGAAAACAATGAAGGGGTTAGTAATCACCTTCTACATAGAATAACTCTGAATTATAATCTTTTTTGTTTTAACTGAAATTCACTGGAAAACGTATCTTACCAGCCTAAATTCGCGATTTTCCTGAGACAAGGATCAAATCTGTTAACAAGAGTTGAAAGAACAGATCCAGGTCCTGCTCTTATAACCTCTTCAGTGAAAATATCAATCTGAAAAAGAAAAAGAGAAAACAAAATCAATACTATATATCAACTTTCAAACTTATTAAATAAATAAGAAGCACGAGTTTGTTTCCAAATACCCCATGCTTGTCAACTCGTAACAATTGACCAAGATAATTTGCACTAGGCTGTATTAATCTGAAATAATGCTGACATCTATCAGCAAGTACTAGTTGTAAACGGTCAAGGACCGCTTTTGTTTGCAATGCCCACTGAACATCATGAGCTCTGTAAGTCTCGCTGACACGGTACCAATCCTGAAACGCGAAAGACAAGCACGAAACATATTCATGTAAGAGTAGTGAGAGACAGACTTTGAAAGAGAAATGAGACGAAAGAGTAGGTAGAAAACAACATGCCTTTGTACAGCAGATAACTTCTTCATTGTTAAATGTGGATAGGCACAGATTCTCAAGCACCACGCAGATTACAAATATAATTTCCTGTTCTCAAGCAGTGAAAAAAAGCAGATCAATCTATATCCCCACTCTTCGGTGTGGACACTTAATATGTTCAAACTAACAGAGAGAAAGAGATACCGGCGGGTTATTGAAGTTTAAAGAGATGAGTCTCTTTTCTATTGTTGTTTTAAAAGAAGACTCCAATGCAATGTCCAAGAATAGTAAATCTTTTGCTCTTGTACGAGGTGCTCTTAGTGCAGGGTGCAGCTCAATGCGAGCATCAACTAACTTCTGCAGAAGTTAACAAGAAACAAAAATCAATCGTAAAGATGAAATGGTCCAACACTAAGCTATAGAAAGAAGATGTGCTATTCCAACCTCTATTAGGGACGCAGCGTTCTCTTCGCGAACAAGCCTCTTAACTGAATTCAGTAGATCCTACCAAACAATAAATGTCATTTCTTATGTCTATCTAGAGTATAACACAGTGAAAAATATCTGTTTTGAAAAGATAGTAGGGCTATGAAGAAAGTGTGCCTGCAACTTCGGTGATAATCCATTGAGAGCAAAGACATTATGACCCTGAAAAATAAAATGAAAGAATGAGGTCTTGATAAAGCGACAATACATGTCCCAGAACATCAAAGTGAAGGTTTTAAACATAGAATAATTACCTTAGATGGAGAAAGGAACGTATCAATAGCAGACTCAAGGTCTGCACCTGAATGAACTGCCTACAAAGGCAGGTAAAAACAGTTTGTTTAGTTAGAAACTCAGGAAACTGCTAGAAGCATGCATAAGTTAATAAGAGGCCAGAGGGAAAACTGTGCTCATATATATCCACAACAACATTGGTTTTCATTATAAGCTAATTAAACGTTACAGTTTTCTCCTGAGACTTCTTACTATGAACCAGGAAAAGAAAGAAGACTGCAAACTTGCAGAAAATAGAGATGGCATTGCCATAAATACCTTTAGTGTTTTCAAGTACATTGTAAGGTCACGGATGAGTCCTTCTTTAGCATCACTTCTGAAACGAGGCTCTGACAAAATGGGGCGGTCATAACTTGCAAGCCTTTCTTTAGTGAGACCATTGGCCTTTAGTGTTTGCCAGTAGGCATCAATCCTAAAGTCAGATCTCACATAGTTTAAGAGAGCCTATGGCAGAAGAATAAGACTCATCAGATGCAACTAAATAATCTTCGGAAAAAAGGCTAGCCAGAACTAAACTCCTTGAACTAATTCGTTGCATAGGTACCTCGCAAATTATCACATCATCTGCGCTACTGTTGTTGTGCAACTTTTGGTGCCACTCTTCCATCATGCCGGATTTGCACTGGTTGTTTCTCTAAGAAAAGATAATGAAGAAGGTTAAAAATGAAAAGTCAAAATAAACTACACAAACAGGTTTAGGAAAATTTTTTAGCTGCATAGAGATGATAAACAATATATACCTGAATAACGAGGATTTCGTCACGGATTCTCTGCCCAACATCACCTTGACCTCCACGACCCACAAGTGCCATAGTTAGTCTAACAATTTCTCTCTTATATGGTTGCTGCAGATATATTTTCTCCATCAAATTTGTGAATCTTTCTAGTGCTTCACTAATTTCCCTGCGGAAAAAAAAAAGGAGGTAAGGCATAGAACAAGGTCAGATCAAAAGAAGAAAGAAAAAGGAATCATTAACAGTAGCCAATGAAGCTCTACCGAGGTTTCACATTATAGTTCTTATTCCAGGTGAGATGTCTGGTGGCCATGAATTTCATCCACACCATTATACCAATACATCCACCTTCTCCTTCATCCTTACAACGGTCGGTCAACTCTGTTGCTATGTTAAACCTGCCAAGCAAGGCTTATCAGTAGCTTCACTAACATTACTAAGAAGAAGACTTAGGTCAACTCTGTTACTTAGAAACATTCACTTAACCTTCCAGATGTTCTGACTCACCTGTGCATCAATGATCTCTCAGCCTCTTTCTCTCGCTCAGATATTTCATCAAGCAACCATTTGAGAATATATTTTCCATCCACGTCAAGCTGAGGAGGATAAACATGTTTAAAAGTGGAATGTGATAATAAAGAGCATTTCAATATGATCATTCCACTGATGGTGCAATGACTAAAAACAGTGAACTGACCTTGCCACTGGCAGTGTCTAATGATTTCAGGTTTACGGCGAAGTTGGCACCATTATTATTTAACCAGTGGCCTCCAGACCATATCACAAATTGGATACCAATGAAACCGCTTCGTTTGAAATTTATATCAATAATCTTTTACAACGTAAAACAATATAAACTGTGTTAGTATATAAAGATCTTAGGACAGAAGTACACTAAAACAAAATAGGGTATTCTCTTCAACATATTCACTACAGGGTTCACCTGATAAGAGTATTCTCTACTCGAAATATCGGTAAAATATGTTTGACATGCTCCGTGAACAATTTTTGACTTCTCAGGCAACACATCATGTGGTGGAGTCTGTTTAGAGATGTATAAATGAATCTCTTATTGGGAAGATTGTGATAAGTTATATCTATAAAGAAGAAAGAACATCTTACCAACCACTCTCCAGCAGAGGACTTTGCGACTCCCCAGTGAAGAACTGTTGGACCTGCCATGTTTGTGGCAACCCATAAGTGACAATCGCCCTTAACATTTTTCTGGAGGACCTAATAATAAACAAAAAGACATAACACATAAATTTTCTAGAGGTCATTGAAAACCACCAATGATGAAAAAACGACTGTATGAACTAATTGTATTGCGAACCGCGATTTCGTAATTTGTGACATGGAAGCTTCTCTGTGAAACTACATTTTCTTGGCCTACAGATTTCTTCAAGAGATCTGCAAGAACTGAACTTTTCACACTTCCATTTTTCGTGACTGGTTCCGCATACTTCTGTAACCATTTCTGAACATCATGCTTCCGCCGATGTGATGGCGGATGCAAGGTCATTGTTTGATTTGGCTCACTAATAACTGCTTTCTCAACTGTTATTGAAGAGTTAGCCTGAAGATCGTCTATAGATATTCCTCTAGCCAGGTCAGCTTGGAGCTCTCTTACTGCATTGTCATAGTCTATCTACAATAACCACACAAGCAAGAAAAGAGAGTATAACTCGTAGAACACAGAGATATGAGAGTAATGAGCAGATCAGCAGATATTAGACGGACCAATTATTCACCTGTTGTTCACGTGCAGAGCTTTGAGGTCGGCCTTTACGGTCCCATATCTTATATGCTCTGCTCTCTATCAGATTCTTCGGTATCCGATGATGAGCATGCAGATCATTCCAAGGAATCTCAACACGGAAGTTTCCAGTATGCTGTTTCAACCTGAAATTGTCATTAGGCGTCACGAAGGAGACGTTAAGCGCAGCACTTTCATACCTGACAAGCATGGCTCAGTTAAAGGAAAGAAAGAAAACACGCACCATCTGTTACGGTTACCATCTTTCAAAACAAATTCAACTGCACGTACTTTTGGATCACGCAACTCAAGGATAACTACATAATCATTCCCACTCTGCAATGGTGAAGGAACACTTTTCAGTATAAAGTTCCGACTTGTAGGAAAGACCTTATAGATAAACAAGACACAAAAGAGTTATGTAGACCTTCACGAAGGGAGTCTGCAATGCACCTAGCTTCGTGGAATGTTCGGATGGGATAAACCAGTTGCTACAGATAACAAAGAAGTCAAAACATTGAGATATCTAAAGTGTTATTTCTTTATCTTAAAGATCATCACTCACTTATTTCCTTGGTAAATACAACCCCAATGAAGAATCCATGTGCGAGTGCAGTTCTTGAGGTGAAACTCAGCTCTTACGCTGCTCCCGTTTGGCAACCCAGTCACAGTGATCTAAATCAATACGAAGGTTAAGTCCAAATTCTGATATTGTAAATTCCATGAGGACAGAGGAAAGAACAGACCTGAAGCTCCATCCCTTCGATTAGCTGGAAATGATGGGACTTAGAGGTTGCCATGGCAGCTATTCAATTTAAAAAGAGGTAACAAGTGAACCTCAACCAGATGAAAACTTATGAATGATCTCAGATAATTCCAAAATAATCAAAAATTGCAGTTCGAATCGTTGTTATCATCTTGAAGCAGCATCAAGTAAAAACAACACAACACTATTTATAAGACATTCCTATTGATATGCCTTCTTCATTCATAACACATCAAAAGGCAAAACAAACAGTCCAGCCTTTTTTTTTTTCTTCCTTTTGTGTGTACCTCTTTTTAACTTTTGGCTCTCTTCACGACGGTGAGCTGTTTTTCACGCGTTAAACGTAACAAATCTCCAGAAGGTCTTCAAGAATACGCACAACTTGTTTCCTGCATCAAAAGATCATATATTCTAAACAGTATCAGTTACACAGGTCCAACATGAGAGAGAGTTTGAGAGAAGCAAAGACTCTATACCTTTATAAACCAAAGGATCCTATTTACTTGGCACTGATACGACGACATAAAGATGCCAAAATTGCCGTGTGGATTTAAAACAAAGGAGACAAAAGGGACATTAGCCGCTATGCTTCAAAGTTGTGGAATCATAAAGGAACTCTCACTGAAAGAAACTTACAAGAATCATATTCTCTTCTTCTTTGGTGAAAACACATCTGTAAAGGTAAAAATGACGGTACATATGACAACTCACACTCCCACAAAAAAGAAAAAAAGAGAAGAAAACCGGAGAGTGAAGAGAGCCGAGAGATAAAAAGAGTTTTAAGATTAAGCAATGGCAGCACCAATGAGTTCCATTGAGACAGTTTTGTACAAAGCCACTATATCAGTATGTTAAGATTCAGAAGTCGAGAGTTATATAAGTAAACGTGATCTCAAGATGAATCTTTAAGAACTTTCTCATAGCAACAGAGTCCCATATGTCTTTGGGCCGAGAATTTACATATAGGCTAAATTGATGGCTGCAAATGGAGCTCAACATATAACAAGTGCTGAGTTTACATAGTGAAAAAAAGAAAACTCAAAATCTATTACAAAGGGAGTGAGCATATTCTCTGCTGAGAATTTACATCTCACTGTGTGAGCAGCTTAGAGTCACATGCCACTATCTTCACCCGACTGACATTCTCTTGACGGTCGTCACTCTTAAACATTGCGTCCTGTAATATGAAGGTCCAGACGTTGTCACAGAACCTGTAAGTGTGCAGATGCCCCTGTACAAGAAATCGAATAAAGAAGAAACGAGATTAAGTATCGGTTAATTCATATGCCAAAGTTTTCTCTATGAATATGAACACACTGTTAGCGGAAGAGAATTAATGTCACAAATAACTTGAGATTAAGCTTTACGAATTAACACAAATCTGGAATAGTCTTGACTCTTGAGGTAACAGATGTAAGATCCTACTTATAAGCCAGACAACTGAACCCATACAACTTAATCTAAGTTGAACTTTTTAGCTCTAAGAAGTCAAATATGGGCTAGCTTCAACCTATTCATAAATGACATTAGAACATACTCTAATCTTGGTAGAATTCCATGAGCTAACCAATGTAAGCACCTACTTATCAGGTGGATAACAAGTTGCCACCGAAAGAAAGTCAAAATTAGACATAAATAACGAAACTTTTAGAGGTATCATAAACTATCACCTGAGGTAACAACTTACCAGAGACGCGAATAATTGCGCTCAAGTGCCAAAAAGACTTAAACTTTCTACTCTAAAAGATTGTTGTTCAACAGCAAAAGCCAAAACAAACGAACTAGAGCAAGAGAGTTTAGAGCTAACAATCAGGAACAGAAACTGAATGTTCTCTTCCACCCAATTCCGTTGACAAAGATTCAGTATTTCACAAGAAAGCATTAAAATTTCAAGAATACTGAAGCTCACCTTGATTGACACCTTGGTCTTCACTTGGCTCTCAAGAGCTTCAGTCATGGACTACAAGGATAATCAGAAATCAACAAATAAAATCCCCACAGAAGCAAAGCAAGAAGCCAAGATCAGTCAAAGATGGGTTAAAGAAAGGAAACCTTGTCGAATTGAACAAGGACTTGGATGGCTAGCTCAGGGCTGAGCGTACCGCTCTGAACCATCTCGTCCAAAGTCTCCGTCAAACACATCCCGATCGTCGATCTCCTGTATAGCTCAAACGTCGCCATTATCTCTACTTCCCCAACGATCTGCCAACAGTAAAATCCCGAGCAGAAAACTCTGAATCGTGGAATCGAATTTCGCAACTCAATTAAAGAAATCGGGGAATCTGAAAAGTTTAACGGCAAAAGCTTTGACGAATCTAAGACCTCAAATAGGAGACGGAGATGACAAAATAGAGACGGTTTACCGATCTCCGGCTACGTAAGAAGAGAGATTGACGGTCAATGAAGGAGCTACCGTTGCTCGATTGCGAAGAATTTCTGTCTCTTGAGCGGAGAAATTATTTGGGGCTTTTATACCCTAGCTTTTGCAGGCCACTGTATATATAGGCAGCGATGGATCAGGAGCGACGTAAAATTACCCTTTTACCCTTCCCTTTGTAATAAAGTCAAGTCTAATAAGGCCCACCACAAAGCCCATTACTGCTTTTCTTATTAGTAAACCCATTAATAATATTATTTTTGAAACCCATAAAAGACGTATGTATAAAAGCACGATTTAGTGAAAGTTTGAATATAAACAAGGTTCTTCGAGGCGGATATAGTCATACATGACACCATTAAAAGCTCCAACGGTGGTCATGGTTTGTGTCAAGAACAAAATGTTATCTCCTTCGATAAGCTTCTCACTTGGAACGTCCACATTGTAAAGTCTATAGAGTCCGTGTATTCCATGTCTTGCGATCGTGTTGTCGTGTCCGATTACACCAGTTGTGAAAAATGAACTAGTTTCGCTCTCATCCTCATTCATCCTCACCTGTAGTTCTGCTACATTTGCGGTTGCTAGTGCGATCCTAATTTTGTATGTGCTGTTTTGATGCACCTTCTCGAGCTTGAACTTGATTTGCCACGTCGTTTTTTGATATGTGTCGTCTTCCATTTTCCTGTAATCATTTTAAAGATCCGTTACAACTCACGAATGCATTAATTCTACCAGAGTTATGAACTCGGACTAATGACATGTTGGACTACAAACCATGTCCTCTTTTTTTTTACTCGTTTAAAGAATGTGAAACGGTTCAAAATATAGATTTACCTGGTAACGTGTGCAAAGAACCAATCTTTTGTGTAATCACTGACGCCAATGGTGAACACCAAATCTTCATTAGGATATAGTTCTGTGTATCTTTCCCATAGCCCGTATTGCCTAAACCTGCATAAGTGTAGTAAACCATACTCAACTTAGGTCTCTACTTTTGTCTTTTGTGTTTGTTTTCTTTACATTGAATTCATATTTTATTTTTGTCAAATGAACCTACAAACTTTACTATTTTAGCTTTTTAAACAAGACTCTTCTGTTAGTAGTAAACGTACGCAAACGCCTACGATACACAAGCAAGTTCATTTGCATTTGCATCAACCTTTTGCAAAAGACATGTCATAAAAACAACAGGAAGTGTTTTGTTCTTTTTTTAAAGTGAACACATTCATTCGAGAAAAATGGTTGACATGTAAAAGCAAACGCAAAGATTGGCGTTTTAAGCAAATCACAGCCTTAATGCTTTATAACCGAATGAAACCACAAAGGTTGTTATATCGTTGACCATGGATTACCTGTCAGGATGACCAATATATAGTTTGTTGATGTATTTGGGATTTGGGTCTGGAACAAAGAACTCAGCTGCAGACCGGTCAGGGATTCCTATTTCCCACACCGTTGGCCCATCTCGGGGCGGTTCATACACGATACTGCTAAGTTCAATGTCGCAGCCTGGTTTTGGGTGCAGAGTGTGACTAATGTTGAGTCAACATGCAATTCTCGACACATAGTCATCTATAATCTTAATTACAATATAAGTTTAAGAAAAAAGGTTAACCTGCAGTAATGTTAATCAGTTGCTCGTATTGATAGTCTCCAATCCATCCTGTCACATAAGCATTGAGATTATATTCACCTTCTCGGATATTATTTATCGCGAAATAACCATCTGCATCTGCTTCTGTCCAGAACTGATATCCCTATATATAAGGAAAATTGATGCAAGAATAAGTACATTACTTAATAAGATATTATATTGTATGGTCCAAGAATACAATTTTCAGGTTCACCTTAGATTCTATTTGCCAGGATCCAACCTCTCCTGGTGGAGCCAAACCTACGAAAGCACCATTTGCCGGTAAAAGTTCATCACTAAGGAATCTGTAGGAAGTATAACACATGAGAAAGAAAAGAAAAAAAGCAGTGAGAAATTGATAACAAAATGAATTAAAACAGAGCAAATGAATTGATTATAGCATGTGAGTACTTACTTGTCACGTACTAGTAATCTACCGCTGATGCAACCACGCTTATCGGACAATGCAAAATCTTCTGAAGCAGGGAAACCGTAAGGCCAGCTTTGGACTTCGATTAACATCTAATTAAACACCATTTCTTTTAAGGTAAGATTTCATCTTTTCATATAAGTTTTAATATGAACAAAAGTAGAAGGTTGGTTAGTGAATAAACCTGGTTTTTGGCGTCTTGCCATAGGGAAAGAGGATCAGAGGTTTGATCAGGCAAACAATTGAGGTAAGTAAAAACAGGACCAAACACTTTCTTCCATGACTCCTCTGCTTTTACCTTCATCACCATGTCCTCACCCGCATAGTGAGCGCTTAGAAACATCTGTGTTTAAACAATCATTGTGTTTCAAAAGTTGAAGTAAGAACCCATCACCATAGATAATAGATTGGTTCCCACATGTTTTCACGAGGAATAAAGAAAAAATAACATACAGCGAGACTGATTGGACCAACATGAGAAGTAAGGTTCTGTTTCGACAAGCCACCTGATCTAAACTCGTTGCTAGGAATGATTTGCCAGCAACCCAAACCCAGGCTATCCGAGATCCATCCGTGCACTTTAAGATCTTTGTTCTCACATGAATACTCATACTTGTCATCAACCTCTCCTTTGAACTCTTCTTCAACAGGATGAACAAGAAGAACAGCTTCAGGATAAGCCAAAGGCCTTCCTCTTTTACCCAATCTATCTTCTGGGAGCGGCATTTTCCTCTGCCTGTTATCAGCAACCGCCATATATCGAAACCTGACACACCAACTTTTAAGTTCACTAATATCAACTTCAAGAGAAAAACTTTATCTGAACATTAGTTATTTACTTGTCTTTACGAAGCTTGTAAACAATCCTTGTCTGAGGCAAGTTAAAAGCCGGCCATTCAGCTAGATGATCGAATATTGCGTACGAGTAGAATCCAATTACATTTTTACGCATTACGAACCTGAATAATGCAAATCCAAATCAATTTCTCTGTCACTTTCATGCCTATATATGTCCATGTGTATATATGAGATACCTCTTGTCGACATTAATGGGAGCAATTTGGTCTTGGAGAGAAGAAACCCATTTCCTTGCGAAGGAAATCTCTATCAGTTCCTCATTTTCTACTATTACTTCAAAACTTGTGCCTTTGATCCTGCATCAACCACATTTATAACTATACATATAAATATTTATATCAAGACTATTTATATGCTTGATCGATGGATACTTACCGCTCGGATTTCCCTGTGGTTCCAGGCGTCCCGTACTCGCTCCAAACAAGGTCCCAGTACCTGAGTTTGGTCAAAACGTATCATATGTTATAGAAGGTATACTAGATTGATCCATGCATATGTAATGTATCTACAGAAATTCAATTCTAAGTATACCCTCGATCAAAGTCTTCATTGTGACTTTCTAGTAGATTGTTGACACCGTGGTAAGAGATTCCAGTGACAAAACCATCTGGTTTTGATATGGTCATTTCGACTATACCATTTTTCATCACCACCTGCATTTGCAATATTCATATACATGTGGACAAATATATGAAGCTATGTAAGGAGGGACAGGGATATTACATGGTTTTCTTTGACATCCAACTGCACAGAACCTTGGTCTGACATCACTTTCTCTCGCTATCTTTCTTTCTTATGTGTCCACGGAGATATAATCAAGTTCGAACCTTTTGTAGAGAAACAATCTGTGGATAACTTTGATATATCCTCAACGTGTAAAAGATGTTTGATTCTTCTTCAAGATTAGACAAGTGGTATCTTAAAGCTTCGAGCTTCTTTTGTTTTACTTTTATGGTAGTACTTGCATATCTACATATTATTCCATTTCACGGGTGGGTGAGTTCTCACGCAATTAGTTACATCCGTATACCCAAAGTACACGTTTTTATTGAGAATCATGTATGATATGTTAGTGGAAACTGGAAACCATGGTCCCACTGAATGTCACATCACTTAAATACTTGTTTAAAGCTAATAGAATCCATCTAGAAGAAGTAATTATATTCATATTTAGCATTTGCTAAGTTGATAGATACATAGTCTTTCATTTGAAGTTAGAATCTACCGACGTATCAATGTACAAGCAATCTCTAAATGCTTGGCTTTACGTCATGTAAACACACCCATGACCCATTCCCTTTGGTGTTTTCTGTTGCAGCATGAAATGGATGAATGAGAGAAATCAGTGACAACAAGTCAAAAGGTACACCTTTCGTTCACACTGCTCTTTCATTGATAAACACACTTTTCCTTTACTTCCATCGATAAACACACTTTTCCTAAATCATTGCTACTTGCTTCTGCATCCATCATTTACGTTAGTTTTGAATAATCGCATGATGATGTGCTCAACCTGAAAAAAAAAAAGCTCACACAACTATACTCGGAAGTATCACATGTGTTGCATTAGCAGATCACTGTGTCCAAAGTTAAGCAATACAATAATTCCACAAGCTGCAAATCGTCTAACCTTTGTAAGAAATACGATTGTGGGATTCTTCTCAAAATCATCGTTTCTCTTTACCTCCATGAGTCACCTCGCACATCTAGACCATCGATGAGAAGGGAATTACACAGCACCTCCCCCACTCCCCATTTTTTTACAAGTAAACTAGTGTAGCTAAGCAGTGCAAAATACAAATTCTTAGCTATCATGAAAGACCTAACACTCCAGACAGAAGTTCAACATCTCTTAGGCAAAATGCAGGTCCAAAGTATAAATAATTTTAAATGATTTGGAGAATCGGCATGAACTGTGTCCGAATACAAATGAAAAAGTTATGTATGTATGCAGGATCCGGAAAAGTCTTGAATGCACTTTATGTACTTACTTAAAGACCTAACTCCCCAAGGATAAGATTTTCATGGAAGATATAAAACAGCTTAATCCAGAGGTGAGCGTCGCCCTAATGGCTGTGACCTACATGCTAGACGTTTCTTATTGGCTGGAATGTTCACCTAATTTCATAACGGTTTGGTCACCGGGAGAATACAGATATACATAACAAAACATCGTATTTCCAGGCGCAGAAGCATCTGAAATATACGATTGTTTATATAAAAAGGGTAGTGTGATATGTTGAACAAGCTATAAATTAGCATAATACTTATTGCAGATTTCGAGATTGGTGAAGTGGACGGTGCAATAAAAAATCCCTTCTCACAAATGGTCTAGACATGAGAGACAACTCGAGCGAACCTGCCAGTCTTCTGTTTAGTCAACCACTGCAACTCCATACAAGAATTTAGCCCTGCATAAACAAACGCACATGAATTTTCAGATGCAAAATCGTGTTACGAAAATATAAACATATGAATCAAACTCCATGTATTGCTAGTTTATGCAACAGCAAAGTACCCTTTGTATTTTAATCATTTTAGAAAATATTGAATTGCTTATATCCGATCAATAGAATTCTTAATTCCTCTTCAGTGAAACAAGTTCCATTCATTTCGCTCTTAATCTAAGTACCCGAACCTTCTTTATCTAATGGAATTTCCATTCAAGCCATTGCTTTCTCAAAGAAGTTACATTTGATTTCTGGACATCTAATTTAGAGGCTGTCAACACAGATGAAACAATCATATATTGCTGTCTAAACGAGGCGTTATATCACTCCCACGGTGTTTTCAACACTCATACTGAGCTCAATTCTCTGATCATACAGTTGTTTGAAAAGTATTATAGAGAAACAGTCAAATTTTATTGACAAGGGACACAAAGATCAAGCTACAGTTCTCAGAATTGCTTCCAAATAGAGGCATAGTGAGTGTTCAACTTAATATAGGCCATGTTAAAGCAAACGATAAAAAAAAAGGACAAACAAAAACATCAAAACTCTAGTGGGTAATGCAGTGTCAATTTGCAAAAAAAGAAACAAAAATAAATATGTGTTCGTACATCTCATATAGTTTTGAGTACAGACTTTCTAGTAAACCTTTTTTTTTTTGTAAGCTTAAAGTGAGAATCTAATGATGCTTGCAAACTCCTTTTAGGTATAACTAAAGAAGATGGAAGAAAACGGAATCAAAATACCACAAGAGAGTGGATTTGTTTCCTGTGTGTGTTTACTTTAGAACAATTTCGTTGGTTCGAGACAAAATAATTTGCTTTTATTTTATGCTTCATAACTACTATTAAGCTGCTCATAACAAGGAAAAGGAACATAGACACTTAAGTAAATAACAATCAGCAGACGACAATCACAATCATTCTAGAAAGACAAGAATCATGCATTATTATGTGCTTTAAGTAAAAAAAAAAAAGAAAGAATAGTCAGATATTGTAGACAATTCAAAAGAAGTACGATCAATGGGTGAGAGAATTTTATTAAACATGATGATGAATCTAAACAAGGATGAGAAACAAAACCTGAGAGAAAAGGAGACAGGAGATCCATTAAAGATTGAGTAAACTCGCATCCATGAGCATCAATCTGCACATGCAAACCAAAATTTAATACATTGTTGTTGTAATAAAGAAGAAGCAAATCTCGCAACAGTAAAATTTGGATCCCGCAGCTCAGAAACTACGGTAAATAAAAGCTCATGCAGCTGATCTATCAAATGAGTTACCCATTTTCCCGACTCGTTAAACTACTTTAAGAGAGATCTCACCATTTTTCCGACAAGACACAAAACGATCCAACTATAATTACAACAAAAATGTCGTGTCTGTAAAATAAAATTGCAAGTTAATTCAAGAAGCACCTTAAGCAAGGAATTAGACTAACCGACGAAAGTAATCGAAGGTTAGGAAGCGACTCGTCTGCTTTTCGATTCTTTCGAGATCCCACCGAAAAACTAATGGGAAACCGACGGAGAAAAACAAACAAGCCGTGATTCGTGAGGATGCATTGATGTGAAGCGAATTGAGAAGAAGAAGACGAAGACGAAGTGAAGCTAGGGCAAAAGAGAGAGAGAGAGAGAGAGATAAGAGGTAGAGAGAGCGAAGAAGGGAGGGAGGAGAGAGCACGGAGAATGAATAGCTAAGGAGAGGCGAGAGAGGGTTTTATATAAGTAATGCAAGGGAGAATGAGCTTAATTTAAATCTTAATTATTGATTAGTGCGTTAATCAGAGATTTCAATTCGGATTTATATAATTGAATTTGAGTGAGACATGTAGGGCTTCGAATTTCTGGCATAAAGCCGTAGTAGCTCAGGCGGCTCGTGCTTCGCCTATTGTATTAAAAAACTAATCAGTTTCGTCGGCTCGTGCTTAGTCCTTTACACTTGCACGTGGTCACTGGCAGCACTCGGCTCCGATATCCTTTGAAACACAAACACTGATTCCAAATATTTTAATTGAGATTATAATCTAAGAAATCAATATTTCCCTAATCATTTCGTCAAACCAATATGACATTATAAATTAGGTAATTTTTTAATCGAACAAATATCAAGTTCAAGGTCAATTATTATGTAGTCTTGTAACAGTTATACTTTTAGTAACTAAAAATAGTAATTACAAGGATATAATAACAGAAACCAAAATTTTAAATAAGAACATGAATCGAATTTTAGTCTTAATTAACATAATAAATCTATTCATACATTTGATTTAAAATTTAATGTATAAGATTAATAAACCTTGTATGTATAAAATGTATATTCAATTTAATATTTAAAATAATTATTAAAATATTAATTTTTATCATTAAAACGTAAATTTTGTTTAAAAAACAAGAAAAAATGGTGTTATTTAAATAATCATATCAAAATGTAGACTAAATTTTACTGCTACTAAAAGTATTAAACAGTAAAATTAAGAAAATAAATTGTGATTTTAAAATAACGTACAATTAGGTTTGTATAATTTTTTTAAAAATGTGAAATAACAATATTATCTTCTTGTTATATATATTTTATAATTTCATTATTTTTTATCTTTTTATTTTTAGTTCTGTACTTTGAAAAACTGTTATCATGTTTCTTTATCAATTCAATATATGTTTAGGTAACATAGACTGATTGATAACACAAAACTATACAAACAATTTAATGATATTAAACAATAATATAAAATCAAATTATAGTAATTAATAATACTAAGAAAAAATAACAATATAAGAGATAAATTAAGTAGTGGTGGTTTAGTTGTTTTTATTTAGAGAGGAATCATTTTATTATTTTAGGTCAATCGTTAATTCTTTTAAAATGTAGAATTATTACTATTAGTATAATCCAAGTTTTATATCAAAAATTTTAAAAAACTAACATTAATATAAAAAAGGTTGAAATCAATTCACTAATTATCAATTAAATTTTAGTTGTAATTTTAAAATTAACTTAAATTTAATATACTATCAAAGTTCAGAGTTTAACTTCTGATGGATATAGAAAAGTAGATACATAAGTATATTTTAGGGTGGATTTAGAAAAGTGGATACATACCCATATAACTCTTGTTAACTAAGTAAGTAAAGCTCAAAAAATGATTTTTCAAATCTGATCGATTCGAGATAAAATTATTATTTTGAAGAACCGTGTGTTAAGATCGACATGTTTAATCCCACGCCCTCAACTAAATTTTAAGGGTAAAATTTAGACAAAAGAAAAATAATCACCCGGAAAGATGTAAAAAATAAATAATTGAAAAGATATGTCGGCCAAGCCGAACGGAGGCAAGTCTTGGCTGACAGTGAATTCTAATTTTTTAATGTGAACCTAAAAGAATAAAACAGAAAAGAAAAAAAAAAACAAAGAAAAGAAAAGAAGTACCGCGAAGCGAGAAGAAAAAGTGGATTCGACACATGTCCAGCTCCAAGTTGACCATATAGACCAAATACAGTTAAAGCTTTAATTAGTTGTCTCCTTTAATGAATACAAAATTGGTCACGTTTCTTTTCTAGCTCTTTCCGGATCTGTCAGCCTCCTAATTTTTTACTCTTTGCTTTCCTTTTTCTTGTGTGTGTGTACCATATTCTATTTTTTTCCCCATAATGTTATTATATAGTTGATGTATTCGATAAACTAATACAGATTTGCTGGTTTGTCTTCTTTGATGGACCACATATATTCTAGAAATTCCAGATATAGATTAAGATTTTCTTTTGGCGGAATTTTATATTTAACAATCATAATTTCAGAAATCTGAAAATATTGTTCTAATTTCTAAATCTAAGCAAAAGCAGAAAAGGTTACACATATACAGGAGTGCATACATCCTGAGGTTTTGCATTGTACATAAGTTTATAGTATAGCTTGATTTTCTTAAGAGGAAAAACTTGAATCTGAAATCTCATTTCAACAGTTATCTTCTCAAGGTCATTCCATGTGGATGAGGAAAGTAAACACACATGAACCAATAAACTGTTCGACTGCGATCAACCAATATGCTCATTTTGGAGTCATTGTTGGTGCATGTTATCCACTTTCCAACGTCGATTTGATTGTACAGAGACCATAGTTAAGGGTTATGAGTGTTTCATGAGGACGTTCACTCATCGAGTTTTAGATATTTGGAGAAACATATATAGATCTAGTTTTCGGTGTAACTAACTAGTCATTTCACACGAAGAACGACTTTCGTTGGTTCCTAATTTCACACTTGAATTTAGTCCAGAAAACTCCCATTTCGTCAAACTGATAAATGGTGAGAAGACTAGTCGCAATCCAACGGTCGAGCTTGTCACCTCGCAGGCCCATGGCCCCATTAATCCCAAATGAAAGTCTTTTGGTTCAGTCCGGTTCCTTGCTATTTCCACGAAGGTTTTGACCTCGATTGTTTCTAGTTCTTGTAAAATCATCTAACCGAGTCTCTCATCTACATCTTCCACAAAGACCTTTAACGTAACATTGTAATTTTCTCTTGTGCATGATAATCAATATGACCATCTTTCATGAACCACAATCGCTGCAATGGTTGTTTGTGAATTTTTTCATGATGGTCGCTTTTGAGGTGGATGTGTTATCCACCATACATGCAAGATCATACGATCGAGAATCAATCTGTTAAAGAAATCGATGTAATCACTTCATCTGTTAAAGAAATCGATGGAATCACTTCTTTTAGATATATATATACACACATATGATTGCAAATCCGTCAAAACTGATACGTGTTATTCATATATATCATATAAATATTTCATGTTTGTTAGGTTTAGTTATTTGAATTTTGTTAGGTATTTTTTACTCGTCTTTTTAGATGTTGATCCAGACATGGCGAATAAGATTTTTTTTGTTGTTTTATCTAAAGTTTTTAGTGGATATCCTGATAAAATGTTAGTATAGATGACATGAATCTAGTCTTGTTTCTATATATACCGCGTCTGTTTCTTTTCATATATACATTTGCCTAGCAATGAAGTCACTAACTAGTAACAAGAAAGTTATTATGTGTGCTAATGGTTTATACGGGTGGCTTCTTCGGCCACTGTGCTGGCGCGATTTATAATCCAATATTAAACCAAATTAATGTGGCCAAGTAGGCCATACAAGAAGCAACTTGCCATATCAATTTGTAAAGAAACACACATATATAGTTAAGTTGGCGGAATATATCATTGTTAATAATTTCTCGAATAGTATATTATATTATTTAAATTTGCAAAAGCAATATGTATATGGAAACTTTAGTTCGAATCATAGAAAGATGTGTTGTAACTTGCACTAGTTTAAGTACTGAAAAATAATTACAAATTGTTACTGATGTGGAATTTCTTCGTCGTCACAATCAAGAGAGAAAAAATGGTATAAACATTTATATAGATTATATAATACGAAGCATGAAGTACCAAGTTGCAGGAGCTACTTGGTTATATGTTTATGGTGTTATATATGGGCCAACTTGTACAGTACAAGTTCTACTCGTCTTTTTGCCCAACCCTAAGTCATAAACAACATTAGATTTGTGAAGCCGGAAGAACCACGACCACTTTTGGTTTCCATAAAATAATACTCCATAAGAAATGTAACGACGACGATGATGAATGGGGATCATGGTAATGTATATTATGTTGAGTACATTAGATTAAAGTTTGAAAATATCATATCAAGACTGTTTATCATTATGTGACATTTTTTTGTATTACATGTTTTCAATAACATTTAATATAACCTATTTTAGTTGAAATTAAAGTCACACCACATATTTAGTTTTAGATTAAACGAAATAAAAGTTAAGACACTTATGCTAAGTGCGTGTAATGGCCTAATGGGAGAAAAATCAATCTATATGCTGGTGTGGTTTGCTGAATGGCTGTAAAAGCAAAACAAAAAAGAGCTCGTGTACGTCTTAAGTGATTTACAAACAACTTTTGTAGTTTTATAGGATTATAAAAAGTTTCAGCAACGAATCCGTTACTTATTTTAGTCGCGTACCATAAATAACCAAAATTCATATATTTTCGTAAATTCCTTCCAACATTCATTTAGGTGTATGGAGTTTTGGCCATGTGTTTATATTTGTGAATGCATCTTTGTATTAGTTAAATGAGATTTTCTCTTTAAATTTTATACATTCTGTTGTAAATAATAAAGAAAAACTATTTTACTTGGACAAGGAATATCTAGGAGGGACAAAATAGGAAACATAAGTACTCGAACACAAAGTCACAAACAAAGAAAATCGCAATGGTAAATGTGGCCGCAACGGTCATGGCAAAGGCAGACAATCCTGGAATCTGCAGCCCTCCTTTCCCAATCTCAATGGTCTTGGCCGCATCAATCTTCTTGGACGTTGAGTTATGTTTCTAAGTTAGCATTCCAGTTGGTAAGAGATGGTAATATACACTCTTACCATACTAATCATACTAGGTCGAATGACATACTGAGGATCATTGACCATTGAGTTAAAATCAACTGAAGTCAATAAAATGTTAGCTTCAAATCTAAAAACATTAATATAGACCAAAGATTTTAAAATTTTCAATAAAACAATAATAAATAGTACTCCCATTATTTGGTTCGCATCTAATGGGCACCTGCAAAAACTCGGTGAGTAATTTAGTGAAAGAGATTTGATTCGAATGTCAAAAACATTATGGGTAAAGTTAATTATTCTCACATCAAAGGAATAACAAAATGTCAAACTCAGTAATCACTTTTAGTTTTATATATAAGGTACGTTGCCGAATAAAATTATTCATGCCTAAGTGAATAAATGCAAAATATTATTTTCACATTAAGGAATAATAAAATGTCAAACTCGATATCATTTTAAACCGTATATCATGGTCGACGAATATTATTATTCTAGCCCAAGTGAATAGTACAATAGCTGGGAACAAATTTTATGAAATATGTGGGATTGTTGATTCGTGATGGTGGTGTTTGTTAAAGAATTTAAGTTTTCCTTAATTTATTGAAATTAGGAAAGCAGTTCGACCGATAGAGAATAAACTATATATATTCGTATTTTGATGGTTGACTAGTTGAGAGCGCCGGTATGTGGGGAAAGCGAGTGTGTAGACGCTGTGAGAATCCATTTGTTTATGGTCTGCGACTCTGCATGCACATGTTTATCATTTCATCGTCATGGTATAATATTACGAAAGAATCGAACGTAGATACAGAGCCGATCTAATAAGTTGAAGGCTTGAAGCCTAATTAGAAAGAAAAAGGTTATTAGTGATATATTATATTCATCGTTGTAATGTGGAAAGTAGCTTGAGTAAAATCAATTTTAGGGTAATACATTTTTTTCCTTTTAAAATGCAAAATTATGAAATTACCTCTGGTGAAGGTGACAAAAATTGAGTCCGACTCTCGATGCCTATTACCCCTTATATTTAGGATTTTTGAAAAGGTGATCTTCTCTCGTTCCTATATATATACAATGTGAATTGTAAATGTATGATTAATTTACAAGCCGCCCAGAAAGAAAGAAAAAAACACAGATAAGTAAATAGTTAGTTCAAACACATAGATCATGTCTTAACATTCGTACCGAAAAAAAACACATAGATCATGTTTGTTTCGACCTGTGATCTATGATTAAATGTTGCTCGTTTATTTGTCATAAGATCTTGCGACAAGCTGCAGCGATCAGTCGCAAATCACAGTTCACAGAAATTTAAATTTTAGATTGCTGTATTTTTCAGCTATATGAATTACGATCTACGATCAGTCGCTGTGATCAGTCATCCAACAGTTGAAGAAATAATAAACTGTGACTTGCATTCCCAATCGTAGGTCAAAAGTCGCAGGTCGCATGACAAGTAAACGAAAACAATTCGCTACAATAGAATAATATTTAACCATCTTGTGCTCAGGACGGAGCCTAAACGATATAAAATAAAAAGAATAAGATATGACTCGGTTAATAAAAATTTGCAAAGAAAAGTTTCAGAAGAGTTATGGCAAAACAGTGTTTTAGAGAAAAGATATGGAAGAGTTAAGGTAAAACCGATTTTCTTAACAATTTGATAAAATTAAATTCTTTGAAAACAAGTAAAAAAGCTCAAATTTATATTGCGAAAACAATTCTATTTCACTGTAAAAGAGAGGTAGAAGCAAAAGCGGTAAAAAAGAAAAAAAGAAGAAGCTAAAAAACGGGAAATTGCAGGGTCAAATTATTACTCTTTTATATTTTCGTTTATGTTAGTAAATAAATAAGTTTGACACCGACAATAATCTATTTTATGATAATGTGAATGCCATTTGTTTTTATTGTCAACTGCTGAGATGAAAAAGCTAGAAAATAATATATAATGTTCGAAGGAGTTGCATGAATTTAGTGGCGCAAAAGATGAAAAAGATTTACAATATGATAAATAATCAACTAGTCTATTGTGTGACAAACAAATAAATGGTGCGTGGCTTTCACTTAACCCACTTAGATGTTTGCATAATTTTGTAGTAAATAAGAAGCAGAGCCGAGAAGCATACCATAAATCAGGAAAAACTGTCGGAAATTTGTCAAACAATGTACAATCTTATATGTATTTATAAATTAAACCCAAATCAACAAGCTTGTACATATTCATTCGACTAAAGCAGTTAAGAACACAGAGCTCTGCTTGAACAAAACATGGATTCAACGTCTTTTACTCTTGGGCTTGGTTGCTCGGTTTCTCACGGATGCATCTGGCGGCTTCCAGATAATGTCATCAAGCTTACCACAAAACGTCTTGTAGAACTGCAACACATAGACAAACATAGACAAACTTGGTTTTACTATTCTGAATGAGTCAAACAAAGCTCAACGTCACCCTAAGGTATTCATTCTTTCTGCTTCTAACCTTAAGGTATTCTTCTGCGTCTCCTGCTGAATTTTGAATGTCTACCATGAGAAATGATGGTGCAACTTTAAAGACCTTCAGATTTTAAAATGATAGTGAGACATACAGAGACCAAAGTAAAAAGATGGATTGGTTTCGAGCGAGGTAAGGGTAGGTAAATGTTGAGAAGCTTACTTCTAGAATGACGGAGAAATGAGACGTCTTATTTGCAGATAATCCTTCTACTCTCATCTGAAAAGTGAAATGGGGTTAAGATCAGTTAGGGTTGTTGAGCTCAAAGACGGTTTAGACGATGAAATGAATTATGGAACTCTCAAGAGCTATTAAGCTACAGATCACCATAACACCGAGGCAACTGCAACCGATGAGAGAATGTCAAACAAACTCTTACTCTACTTTCTTACTTTGTAATTGCGAATGTGCGTCTTAAAACCCATGGACTGCGACACAACTTCCATGCTTGAAAGAACAACGTTTGCTGGCTTGTGTGAGATGAACCTTGTCTGATGCTTCATGGAGTCCTATCAATATACTCGAAAGATTAACGCAATCATTGTATAATATAGAGAAATGATAAAGAACAACTGGAAAAGAAATAGTAATGCACACAGCGGGTCATGCCCATCAGTGTACCTTTCCACGGTCAAAAAGAGTTGCAAGGTTCAAGCCTTGAGATAGAATAATTAGGTCAAATGCATTTAGAGTCAGTGGACCCGTGTCTCCTGTTCCATCCTGTGCATCTTTTTGTTCCTGCAACGTTTTATGTTACATAAAACATTAAAAGCATGCTTTATTATACACAATGCCCAAAAGCAATCAAATTGGGGACGAAAGAATTGTGCCAACTGACTCCTACCTCCGGATCATCAAAAGCAGCATATACATCATCCAGGTCTACATGTTCGTAATCAATAAGTTGTACAGGAGTGTATTCCTTCACGAACCATTCATCTTTCCTGATTTCAGCAATAGTAATTCGCTGCAAATAAAAGAGAGCAAGGCTACATTTGTCAGCATTCGCAACTTGAGATGAAAAGATAAACCGTGAACAACTTCACTTGAGAACTATGTGATCTAAGGCTTTCAATTGGAAGATTATCCACATTGTATAGACCTTCCAAACAAATCCAGGATGGTGATGGAAGAATATGCTTAGACTTAGGGTCTGTTCGAGTGTAGTTAAGAATCACATGATTGGTCAAATATTGTAGAGTAACCCAGATATCCTATTCTTTCGAACTGCTGTTCTTTCAAAAATGTAGTACATCTCAAAAACACAGTAGTCGAAACAGATATAAGCAAAGCTTTCTGCAAGGGGATCCAAAACTTACAGTTTCAGGATTTGGATCCAAAATTCTACGAATCAAGGCCTTTGCTCCCAAGGCAAAATATGAGGGGCAAGAGAACTCAGCATTGTCGATCTGCAAAATGTGGGAAATAAGAAGAAAAGGAAACCATATCAGAAAGATAGTACAAAGATCACCTACAAGCATATAACAAGTTAAAATTACAGAATTGGATTCTGACTAACAGTGAAAAAAATAATTTGGCCACTACAATTTCTATCAAAGGATCTGTAAATATTCCCTGTTTAATCCTAATGATTTACTGGGAAAACTTAAGTTGTTATCAAGTGGATAATTGGACTAGACAACCTGAACTATGCAGAAAGATCTTATTCAAATGGGAAACCGGAAAATAAAAACTTTACAGGACAAAGTATTAATATTCACAAAGCAGCAATAGTAGAGCTCATGCCTTACTGTATAAAGTCGGGAGATCCATTTCATCAAACGGAAGATATCCTGCCATAAGAACATAAAGGATGACCCCACAGGACCATACATCTGCCACGGCACCATTGTAACCCTTATGACTCAGAACCTAAACCAAAACAGAGAAGATCATATGAGCTACGATATGAAAACTTAACTATGCTTCAAAACATTGTAATTGATTTACCTCAGGAGCAACGTAATTTGGAGTTCCACACGTTGTCTTTAGGATGGTAACTCCCTTCAGATCAAAGTAAGATAATTAGTTGAGAATGATTCAATTTACATGCAAAACATGAAACTGAGAAAACCCCCATTACTTGCTCAGGTAACGCACTGAGGCCAAAATCAGATATCTTCAGATTTCCTTGAGAGTCTAGCAGAAGATTTTCGGGCTGCGATTGACATAACAGACACAATCAATCAAATCATTTCAAAAGGTCGAAAAGATTGATGATTGTCAACAAAGATATCACCTTTAGATCTCTGTGGTAGACACCTTTACTATGGCAGTAATCAACTCCATCGATAAGCTGTTGAAAGTACTTCCTAGCTTCAGCTTCACTAAGACGTCCACTACGAACCTGTAGCATGACACACAATCGATGAATAATGTCTTCCAGAGAAACAAAACACGCATAAATGGAACTTGAGTTTGAGAGCTACTCACAATCTTATCAAACAATTCACCACCTGTAATATACTCCAAGATTATGTAAATCTTTGTGCGGCTCGCTAGAACCTGAGGAGCAAAAGATCAAATCCAATATCAAGTAAAAATGATGACTTTCAGTAAAAAGAGAGCAAAAGAACAAAACTTGCCTCGTAGAGACGAACAACGCAAGGATGTCGAACAAGCTTCATTATCGAGATCTCCCTCTTGATCTAATTAACGCAAACAGTAGTGATTAGATGATATCTCAGCCACAAACACAGAGCAAAGGAAGAAGAGACAGAGAGAGAGAACCTGATCGACCATCTTGCGTTTGATGATGGTGTTGCGATCCACAATTTTCATGGCGACGCTCTCACCGGTCTCCGTGTTCTGAGCGAACTTCACTTTGGCGAAAGTACCTTCGCCGATGGTTCTACCTAATTCATACTTGCCCACTTTTCTTACCACCATCTCTGCTTTCAAGCTTCAAAATTTCACTGCATTTTCTGAAGTTTGAGACTTGAGAGAGAGAGAGAGAGAGAGGAAAGAAGAAAGCACAAAAAGAGAGTGTTTTTGATGATTTCCTTTCGAGTTTTTGGAATTAAATTATGACGACACGACAAGTACGCAAGAGAGTAGATAGAAGAACATGGAAATTAATTAAGAATGTCTTTAATTTCGGGAAAAGGATGAACCTTTTTTAATATATTTTCTTAATTGCTAACGGGAAAAAGCGAGAATTGAGGGCCAAATGGCTAAAGCGTGCTTCTTGCAATTGGCTCGTGGGTGCTCGTGACTACGAGCGAACGACCCACACCGGCCACGACACCAAATTAAAAAAAAAAGGAACAAAAAATGAAAAGTAAGAGAAGTCCGAAAGAGAGGACTTTGACGAAGAGACGTGTTTGGCGACTACTTGACATTTTCTTTTGTTGGTTTACACGTCATCCTTTTTAAGGTCAACATTTTCACACTAATACGACTCGTAGATTTCGAAATACTATTACCACCACTACACCTGTCTATATAGTCTTATGATTGATTTTTGGTAGCAAGATTACGAATGAATCCTCACTATGACCTATTTTACAGTCAACTTCGTCTTTTATAAAAGGTAAATGAAGCTTTATTTGAAAAGATCCATATTCTAACAAGGAAGCTTATTTGAATATAGAGGTTCAATTGCCTTTTGGAAATTTTAGGAAGTATACTTGGAATTTATCTATCTTACGAAAATTGCCTTCTAGAAATTTTAGAACGCGACGACAAAAAAAAAGAAAAATAAATTTTAGAACGCAAATTTGAAAGGATGGATACTTGATACTTTGATACTTTGATAGACATATCTTCAACCTCTTTCAGTTAAAATCAACGGCAGTAAAGAACGAAGCACTAAAAATTACATTGGATCTTGGGTTCTCTCGCTTGTTATTATTGTGGGCTATATTGTGCCATTTAACAGGCCTAATTACAAAGCCCATATCTTTGTTTCCTTAACACTTATGTCCTCATTGCAAGTCATCCGGATAAATCAGAAATCTGTTTTGATTTATCTTAAGAAGGCAGTATCGGTTGAATGAATCTTAAGACATTAGTAAGTTTCAGTAGTCTCTTATCTCTACGAACTACTCCTTCACTTCTCATACCGTTTATTTAGGAGCGGACTGGAGCTAAAGACTTCAAGGATTGATATGAGTTTAAGACTTCTAGGGATGTGGAACTTCTAACCTTTCTAAAGTCCTCAACTCCATTTTTTTTTTCTTTAATGTCTTCACAGCCCCTAATATAAAATTCTGTTCTAATGTTATCTTAAAGTCTCAAACAATAAATTAATTTGATATATCAAGTTATTTTGGATTTTGGTTATTTCTTTTTTTGTTTGTTTAAAAGGTGAATGATTTATATAAAAGCATTACCACGAATGAACATTTACAACGTTCGAATATCTTTCAAAAATAAAAGCTATGAAAATCCATATTAATGCATCAGCATTCGCAATCATACCTTTCATTTTTTTTCGAGTAAAAGGCATTATAGCAATCATGCCAAAAAAAAAGGGGGAAAAAAGTGAATGTAAATAATATTCGGTTTATGAAAACCCTACAAAACAGTTGAGATTCTTCTAATTATGTTCAGACACAAGTAACATGTCACTCGTCACAGCTTAAAATAGAAGGACGTACCTTTCACGAGCCTAATCTTTGTTCTTGCTCTTTTTATTCATTCCCTAATAGTATCAATTAGGTGGTAAAATTAAATTAAAAGTAAAACTTATTAGAAAGCTACAACATAATAATACTGTAGTTATAAATTTATTTATTTATTCTTTAATGGGGAAGAAATAGTGTCCTAAATAATGGAGGCAAAGTGAAGTGGAGAGAGAGAGAAAGAGGAGACCAAACTCCAAGACAAACTTCTTTTTTACCAATCTGCTCTTTTATCTGAATCCGAGTTTTTGGATGAGAAAGAGAGAAAGAAGAAAGTGATTCAACTCTTGAAAGAAGTAAAGTAGAGAGATTTTTTAGAAAGTTTCTTGTTTTGATCATTTTACTTTGCAATGGCAGAAGATCGCTCCGAAATGGCCAAAGAGGTTGAGCGATATCTGAAGCTTGATCCACGCTCCGCCGCTATTTCTCAACCACCTTCCTCCTCCGCCGCTGCATTATCTACCTCTAACAAGTCCCGGAGCTACAAATCTTCTTCGCCGGTCACTCAACTTCCGTGTCCAGACCACGTTCTCGAGAACGTTCTTGAGAACGTGCTTCAGTTCCTCACCTCAAGATGCGATCGCAACGCAGTTTCATTGGTTTGCAGATCGTGGTACCGGATCGAGGCTCAGACCCGATTCGAGGTTTTTATCGGTAACTGTTACTCCCTCTCTCCCGCCCGGCTCACTCACCGTTTCAAGCGGGTTAGGTCACTGTTGCTCAAAGGGAAACCTAGGTTTGCTGATTTCAACCTCATGCCTCCTGATTGGGGAGCTCAGTTTGCTCCTTGGGTTGTTGCGACGGCAAAGGCTTACCCTTGGCTCGAGAAGGTTAGTTTGAAGAGGATGCTTGTCACTGACGACGACTTAGCGCTTTTAGCTGAGTCGTTTCCTGGGTTCAAGGAGCTTTCTTTGTTCTGCTGTGAAGGGTTTGGGACCAGTGGTCTCGCTGTTGTTGCTAACAAGTGCAGGTAACTCTCTAGATCTGTTCTTTTACTTGAGGGATTCATTATCATCTTACAGATTGAAAAGTGAGGTTTTTTTTCAAATGGGAATTTGTTTCAGACAGCTAAAAGTACTTGATCTGATCGAGTCTGAAGTCACTGATGATGAGGTGGATTGGATTTCTTGTTTTCCTGAGGGTGAAACGCATCTGGAGTCTTTATCTTTTGACTGTGTGGAATCTCCTATCAATTTCAAGGCCTTGGAGGGACTCGTGGTTAGGTCACCGTTCTTGAAGAAGCTTAGAACGAACAGGTTTGTTTCCCTTGAAGAGCTTCATCGGCTAATGGTTCGAGCTTCGCAGTTAACGAGTCTTGGGACGGGCTCATTCAGTCCAGGCAATGCGCCTCAGGGTGGTGAACAAGAACCGGATTATGCATCCGCTTTTCGTGCTTGTAAATCATTAGTTTGTCTCTCAGGATTCAGGGAATTGACGCCGGAATACCTCATAGCTATCTCTCCAGCTTGTGCTAATCTCACCTCTCTTAACTTCAGTTATGCTAACATTTCTCCTGACATGTTCAAGCCCATCATACGCAACTGTCACAATATCCGAGTCTTCTGGGTATGTAACCTTCCTGATCTATAGACTATAGTAGTGTGTTGGTTTCTATAACATGTGTTGTGATCATATTGTAGTGGGGCTCACTGTATAATTTAGTCTGATATCTGAATAACCGAGGAATTTGAGTTACGTGCGTATCTTGTCATGCAGGCTCTTGACTCGATATGCGATGAAGGACTACAGGCAGTGGCTGAAACATGCAAGGAGCTCCGTGAGCTTCGGGTTTTCCCTGCCGATCCTCATGAAGACAGCGAAGGTCCTGTCTCGGGATTAGGCCTCCAAGCAATTTCAGAGGGTTGTAAGAAACTAGAATCTATCCTGTACTTTTGCCAGCGGATGACTAATGAAGCTGTGACAGCCATGTCTGAGAACTGTCCCCAGCTTACCGCGTTTAGGCTCTGCATAATGGGTCGACATAGGCCTGACCACGTGACAGGAAAGCCAATGGACGATGGATTTGGTGCCATTGTTAAAAACTGCAAGAAGCTAACCCGACTTGCAGTATCTGGATTACTAACGGATGAAGCTTTTAGCCTTATAGGAGAGTATGGGAAATTGATCCGTACACTATCTGTAGCTTTTGCAGGGGACAGTGACATGGGTCTGAGATATATCCTCGAGGGGTGTCCTAAACTAGAAAAGCTTGAAATCAGGGACAGTCCCTTCGGGGATGTTGGGTTGCGCTCTGGTATGCATCGCTATCACAATATGAGGTTTGTTTGGATGTCGTCATGTGCCTTATCCCGAGGAGGCTGCAGGGATATTGCTCACGCTCTGCCTAGTGTAGTGGTGGAAGTATTTGGGGCAGATGATGATGATGCTGATGAAGGTACGGATAATGTTGAGACATTGTACATGTATCGGTCCCTTGATGGCGCAAGGAAGGATGCTCCAAAGTTTGTAACAGTTTTATGAAGACAAGCTTTTGGTGTATATGAGGGGTGATTGCTGCAAATGTTGCCATGCTTAGAGAAAGCTATTGAATTTTAGAAGAGAATGTGTTTGTAACTGTTAAGTGCATCTGATACACTGCATGATTGTTTTTACCATTTGATTTGATGGCTCCCCTCTTTTTTGGATTTGTACCAAGAAAGAGTGAAGCGCCAAGGACGAAAAGGTTGTGAAAATTAAAAGAATGAATCGTTTATTATTGTCTGTGTGGGTAGGTAATAATAGTGTGAAATCAACAAACATTTTACAGTCATTTCACGATTATTGTCTAAAGAATGATAATCTTATTCTAGAGAATTATTCGTTATAACAACACATTATAAGGTGTTCTATTTTGGCTGACTAGTGTTTTTCTTCAGCATTCTTGTCTTCCTCCATCACCAGATGCTCTATGGTGTCGATGAATGCCGTAACTTTCTCAAAGCTTTTGTCATCAAGTCTCGGGACCGTATGTCCTTTGGGATGATGGACGACCACCGGATTCTTGAACGATTTTATCAGCTCGGTTCCGTAAGGTTTCAAAAAATCAGTCTCTCCTGCAAAAAAAAAAAAACACATTAGATCATCAGTTGAGCTTATGGTTGAATATTACAAATCACAGATATAGTAGATTACCAACTTACCTAGAAAATGGAGGGAAGGAGTTTCAAGGGTAGACGAATACGCATTCTCCACCACCTTGGTGGATTTGAACTTAGCTCCTCCAATAATTATGATATACTTTATCTTAGGTACTTTCTGGAGTGCAATGCCCTGCAAAATCCGAATATAATGAGGAATATTAAAATGATCAAATAATGTATTTTCAAAACCAAACACAAAAGGCAACATTATTGACGTACCTTAGCTTGCAGTCCTGGTAAACCTCCAGACAAAATCGCACCCTGCAATTTTTACACATCAGATCTTGAGTTTTTTAGAGACTGTTAATTTGGGTGCAGAGAGAAATGATGCAATGTTCAAATGTAGATTACCTGAGAAAACCCAATGAGACCATCAAAGGGACCAAGCTTGATCATACGATCCTCTAAATACTCCAAGCATTTCTCGAAATTCGTATACTCGGTGAATTCCTGATTATTTTTTAAAAAATTTTCCAAAGTCAATTACACGAATCTTCATCGTGAATATAAAGAAAGAGGGAAAAGCAAAAAATTAAAAGACACCTTGTTAAACTGGAACCACTCGTAATAAGGAGGATCGAAGATTCCTTCGACATCAGATTTGCCCTGACAAGGGAAAGGCGCGTCGAGAAAAACGAGATCGAGTCGGTCAATAACAGATTTAGGCCATTTGTGAAGCTGTATCTTCATTATCTCTCCGCTCGTACGGAAACCATGGAGACACAGAAACCTTGGTTTCCTCACAATTGATCCTTCGCTTCCCATTTTCTTTTTTACACCCAACAATTAAAAAAACAAAAAACACAGTTTGTTTTGTTTTGTTTAGTTTCTTTTTTTTTTCTCTCCCCTCCTGACCACTTTATAAAGCTGTGTGTATGTATCTCTTCCTTTTGCTTATTCGAATCGTGGTTCGCATTTGACCCATATATACTACCTTTTTTTAATCTATCACACATGGAAAATAAGGTTTTCTTCCTTTTCTTTTTGGGCCTACCTGATTAGTTGGCAATTGTTGGTTGAAATGGACGGCTGCAAAACGATGCTCCCGACCAGAGTTTTCTAAAAGACGGTCAAGATCGAATCTCGTCTCACGGAAATTTGGAATCTAACCGCGTGGGAAATGACATCTCATACCCGCAAATTAGGCGCCGGTTAATCAAATCGAACCGGCTCTTAAACCGAAATTTCAAGCTCTTGATATAAAACTCAACCCGGTTCAAAAATTGATCGAAGAAGAAGAGAAGATTTGTGAGAAACAGGAAAGAAAGGATGAGAAGAGGCAGCAGCAAGGAAGACGATGAAGTTGAACAGTTGCTTCAAGCCGCTCAAGATGAGATTCTTCTCAAGCTCTCCGTAGATTCTCATGCCTCTCGCTCCAAACCCGATTACCTCGATCCGGATCTACACTCTAGATTCCTCGCTCTCAGATCTAAACCTTCTCAGAAGAAGAAGAAGAAGGAGGATCCGAACCGACGGCAGATTTCTCCGCCGAAATCAAAGGATGTTGAAGAGACACCAGACGATCTCATGCTCAGATTCGCGGCTCTGAAGACTACTCTCCCTTCCTCGTCTTCTTCCTCCTCTGTTTCGCCGTCAGTTCAACTTCCGAATGAAATCGGAGAAGATGCTGATGAAATAGGAGAAGATGCTGAAGTGGAGAAGCTGATACAGTGGGCTATAGATGCTGCTCGTCTCGATCCTTCTCCTCCTTCTGATGATGATGACGATGAGGATGACAACCGGAGTTCTGATGACGATGATGACGTTGGTTCAAAGAGAAATGTCAAACCCTAATTATAACAACTTTGGTCTTCCTTGTATGTTATATATATCTGTTTAGTTACAGTTGTTGAATCCCACTCTTATTTTTTTCTTAAGATTGAGTTAAGTCTGTATCACATTCACCCTAATCTCTTGATTTTTTCTTTGCAATCAAATTATTTAAATCTTTTTAATGTGATCAAAGATTGATGCATTGAATCTGACTTTCTAAAAGGTGAGAGAAAATCGAAATTGGTCGGTTCGTTGATATGGACTAGAGACCTGTAATTCTATGTAAGAAGAAAGCTGAATAGCGGCTTAATGAAAGAAAAATACAGATTAAACCAATCATTATGATAATAGGGGTTACACGTTGGAATTAAGTTTGTAGTTCGGTGGCAGCTTCTTGATGAACTCTAGAACAGCTTTTGCAGTGTTAGTGGCAGCCAAAGATCCAAACTTCCGAATAGCATTGTCTCCTGTTTGTGCTCCGGCTAAATCTGATAATCCCCTTATTACAATTACGGGATACCCATTTGACACGCACGTCTGGTGAATATCATAACAGAATACATGTTAATGTCACCTAGAGTGAAAATTAATGATTCCAAGTGTATGCGTATAAAGAATGAATAAATTACCATAGCCACTGCAGAACTCTCCATGTCTGAGGAGGAAACCCCAAAAGTATCGTACAAGAAATTTCTGTAGGCTGCATTATCCACAAATATATTTGCAGTGGCTGCCTTTAATCCAACAACCAATTTTGGTTTCTCTGGAAGGCACAAACTTGAATTCACACACTGCAACAGCTCCATCTTCTGCACCCATAAAATGAAGAAGGATTAGCAACGGAACCATTCTTTTCTCTTAATTAATATATCATTCTTAACAACCTCTAGATCAGCAGCAAGATGAAGCCACTCTTGAGTTGTATTGATCCAAAACACATTCTGCGGTGAATTTGTGTGACCAGTGACTGAATATAGTTGCTCGTAACTGTATCCAATACTCCCTAACATATTGTTGTTGCCATTCCCTTGTGGAACATTATATTTCCCAACATCTAAGTACGCTACATCCTCAACTCCCTCTGCTTTGTCTGGATTCTGTTTTACTCGAACGAAACTATTAGACAATATATTTGAAGAAGAACGAATTGCTTAGATATCAAAGTCAAACTAGTATAACTTTTGTATTTACCAGCCAATCCCACAAGCCAGCATTGGTGATTTGCTTAGGAATGCTCACGTCTCCTATGGACATTGAGTTGTTCATATTTCCTGCAATCCCAAAATGCACAATCCCTTTCACATTGAACACGTCTATCATCTGTTGCGTCGCTGCTGCTGCGTTCACCTACACATTTTATCTTAATAACATAAACCATCTCTGTTTTATAAGAAGTAGACCTGAGGGTACGGTTCTTATGGATGGTTTGGTTTAGGTTAGCCTGTTCTTCGGGTCGTTTCATTTGGGTTCGGGGAAAATGGCCGGATTAAAGTTAAAACCCAACAAAATTTTGGTTTGGTTCGGTTTTCTTTTTATAAATATGATTAAAAAAATCCAAAATTTAAAATTCGACAACCAAAAACCATTTTAAACATACAAACAATCTCTTCCCTTTTTATACTCCTAGTAGAATAAAAGTTAAACAACGTAAGAAACTCTTTGACCAAAAAAAACATAAGAAAATCTATTGTACTGTAGTAGACTAATACTTGAGTTCTGGTTTGCAACAAGAAGCTAAAGAAACTCTATTGTACTGTTTGACTCAAAAAAAGAAATAAAACTCTTTTGTAGTGTAATAGACTGACCATTCCTCTCCCACATCTGACATACATAACCTTCTTTCCCTGAATCTTCCCTATCCGAAAACGTCTTCCTGCGTTCATTTTCTCACAAAGTCAGAAAACTTATTTGCAATTACATCTCAAAGGGACTGGCTTCCATTGACCTAAAACAAAAGACTCTATCAAGACAGAAAATCTGAAAAGAAATCGATTCAAGTGGCAATTATTAAGCTAAGTGCCTAAGTATATACCAGAGAGATCAAGGAAGGGGTTGGTAGGATCGGGTCTGAATTTGACACTGCCCAGGAAAGCATCTTCTTCGGTCTCAATGACCGTTACCAGACCGATGTAAGGTCCTCTGCGGTTGACTTTTCGGATGGTAATGGCGGCTTTTAGTTTGTGTGAAGGCGTGGCTGAAGCAGGCAAAGCGTGTAAGGAAGAGATGGTAATGATGAAGAGCAGAGGAAGAAGACGAAGAAGGTGGTCCAGGGAAGCCATTTGATTGGTGGCTTTGCTATCCAAACTAAAATCGCCAGCTAATATGTACGCACTACGCATCGTATATATATAGCAAGAATAAATTAGATATGAAGTGTGGAGTAACTAAATTACTGAATCGAATCTTGCATCTCGGTTATACTTTTTTCTTTCTTTGTTGGGATGCAGTTCCACTTAAACTTGGAAATTTTCATTATCCAAACTTGAATGTGTCAAAAACATAACAGGATTCAAAAAAATATAAAAATTATATAAACAAAATACGTTTGATGTATATTATGTGATTTTTAATTGTATCCATTTTTCAGTATATGAAATTGAATTTCATACAAGATAATATATATATATATAGTTATATTTATTTTTATTAACTGATATATTTTTGTATATAACTTAAATTATAACAACTAGGCTCTTAATCACTTGTATACATGTCAATTTCCTTGTGAGCCTTCTAATAGTCTCAACTCTCAACCTCAACTCTAAAGATATTGAGCTAAGTCTCTATCACCCCCAATCCCTGTTATATTGAAATCACATTGTTAAGTCTTTTCATGTGATCAAGATTGAGGCATCTGATCTGACCATCTAGGAGGTGAGATCAGCCTTTAGTTTCGGGGAATATCAATTTGATGGGTTCGTTGACTCTTCTAGTTTTGAAAGGCTTTGATCAAAAAAGTTGTGTAGGGCTGAGAAGATTAAACGTATTCAATGTCAGGAAAGATGAACAGTGGATACTTATTTCATTATTTGATCTAAGAAAAATTCATATTAAAACACTCGTTATGATAATATATAGGGTTACACGTAGGAATTAAGTTTGTAGTTCGGTGGCAGCTTCTTAATGAACTCTAAAACAGCTCTTGCAGTGTTAGTGGCAGCCAAAGATCCAAACTTTCGTACAGCATTATCTCCTGTTTGTGCTCCGGCTAAATCTGATAATCCCCTTATTACAATTATGGGATACCCATTTGACACGCATGTCTGGTGATAATCATAACAGAAAAAACAAACAAAATGAGAAACTATTACGTCAGAATAAAACCAATTCAAAATGAATGATTCAAAAGTGTATGTATAAAACGTTGGATAAATTACCATAGCCACTGCAGAACTCTCCATATCAGAGGAGGAAACACCAAAAGTATCGTACAAGAAATTCCTATAGGCTGCATTATCCACAAATGTATCAGCAGTGGCTGCCTTTAATCCAACAACCAATTTTGGTTTCTCCGGAAGACACAAAGTTGAATTCACACACTGCAACAGCTCTATTTTCTGCATCCATGAAATGAAGAAGGATTAGCAGTGGAACCATTCTTTTGTATTAGTTAATATATGAATCTAAACAACCTCTAGATCAGCTGCAAGATGAAACCATTCTTGAGTTGTATTGATCCAAAACACTTTCTGAGGTGAATTTGTGGGACCAGTGACTGAATATAGTTCCTCGTAACTGTATCCAATACTCCCTAACATATTGTCGTTGTCATCCCCTTGTGGAAGATTATATTTCCCAACATCTAAGTACGCTACATCCTCACCAGCCTCTGCTTTGTCTGGATTCTGTTTTACTCAAACCCAATCATGGATTAATATTTGAAGAGAAGTAATTAATTATATGTATCATCAATATTGAACTAGTATAAATTTTACATATACCAGCCAATCCCACAAGCCAGCATTGGTGATTTGCTTAGGAATGCTCACGTCACCTATGGACATTGAGTTGTTTATATTTCCTGCAATCCCAAAATGCACAATCCCTTCCACATTGAACACGTCTATCATCTGTTGTGTTGCTGCTGCTGCGTTCACCTACACATTTTTCATAGTAACATAAACTATCTCTGTTTCATAAACAAGTTACAAGTGTCAGGTATAATAATCCCCATAAGTTAAAAATAAATTAAATAGACTAATATTCATCTATGAATATATTACTAAATATTAGGGGTGTAATTATTTTCCAGGATATATAATTCAGTCTAAAACAGTTTCATAAATTTTAAATAACCGAATAATAAAATCTTGTATTGGTATAGAAAAAATTAGATTTTTAAAAATATATTAATAAAATAGTTTTACATATTTGTGCTTTTATATCAAATTCTATTTTTCATATATTTTGTAGTATTAGTTTTGTAAGATTCGTATATATGCTTATCTTTGTACAAATATTCGAAAACCACAATTGTAGATAAGGTTTTATAGATTGGAATCCAAATATATGGTGTACATGATATCCCATGTTTTCTCGCCCCTTTTAACTATACTAGGATAGTACCTGCGCTTTTGCGCAGGAATAATTATTATTTAAAAATT